>JABFPB010000367.1:0-41565 GCA_022817645.1 Ceratoteleas bidentatus
CGTTTGAATTGGATTTTGTTGGATTTAATTGATTCTCGGCTGCTGGAAAGCAACTCATTCCATCTCAGGAGGAATGAGACAGATTTCATAAAATATATCATATTTACAATATTCCCTGAGAAATCATGATTGTTTTGATAAGTATTTAATGGTATCAGTATGTAAGAAATTAACACACTGAGTGACGGGACAAAATCTGCAGTTTCTGCGGGATGGGCAATGTGCCTTTGTTGGCCATGTTAACACTGTTAACATAGTCAGCAAACACAGTTGATAAAATCCGCAGGAACTGCGGGATAGTTGTGAGAAAATTATTGGATATGAAGTAAGCTATTTTAAAAGGTAAAATTCAGTTAATATGATAGTTTTTTTCTCAGTGCAGTTATTGCCCAACTCTGGTTAGGAATAAAGGATATGACTAGATTAAATTGGGGTGTGCGGAGCGCACCCTACTTTAATCTAGTTTTACAGTAAATGGAAACATAAAAGAATCAGAATTCAGAATGTATTCAAAAAGGTAAACATTGAAGCACATTAAGAGAAATTTGAAAAATGATGTGCAATATTTCATAAACTTATGAGCCAGCTTCATGATTAATAATTAATTAATAAACATAATACAAGCAATCTGAGAAATATTATTTGAACAGTATTTAACTGATGGAAGCATGGAGGTCTTTTTAATTGCCATTGCTTTGACACAGATGTGTGATATTTTCGTCGCACAAATATTCTGTAATCTGTAATAATTTTTTTCTTAATTAAATGAACATCATATAGAGCAGTTATACCAGAAGATTAATTGTGTTTAAATTCAAAACAATTGATTTGGCTAAGAAACTCAAACATATTGAACAATAATTTAACATGTTGCAATTTGTTTTTAATCACAAGAAGTATTTAAAATGTGATTATGTTATGGATCTTACAGTAATACTAATAATTTAATTCAATAACTAATTTTGAACTAAAAATGTCTTATCAGCAGTAAATGTTTGCAAAAACAATCACTTAATGCACAACACAGTTTTGCTTATAATTTTATATATAATTATATATAATATATAAATAATAATATAATAAAAAAAAGTAATAAATAATACATTTAATTAATATTAGTATATGCTAATTAAATTTAAAATGCGCTTGAATCCAAATGTCTCAGTATTCTCCAGCATTAAATCCATACCTACCCCATAATATACCTCCAGTTTCCCAAGAATGACCCAAAATCCAACAAAACCTACCCTGGTGAAAAGGGAAATATATTGACATTATATTGGCGCAATATATTCCCGATATATTCTGATATATTGCCATATACTTCACCAATATATTTTCAATATATTTTCCATATATTGGTGCAGTATATAGCAATATATGTTTACAAAAAACATATAGTGGAATTACATCGGAAATATATCGGCGATATATTGCCAATATATGTTAAATGGCAATATATTAGAAATATATTGGCGCTATATTTTCAATATATTGAAAATATATAGAAAATAAATTGGAAATATATTGACGCAATATATGGCAATATATTTTTATACATTACCATATATTGGACATATAATAGAAATATATTTTTAATATATGTTTCTTTTTACTAGGGTAGGGATGTATCCCTAGTAAAAAGAGAAATATATTCCCAATATATTCCCACAATATATTTCTGATATATTGCCGATATATTTCTAATATATTTCCGATATATTTCCGATATATTTCTAATATATTTCCGATATATTCCCTATATATTCCCAATATATTTCAGCAATTAGAAATATATTCCAAATATACTGCAAAAATTACATTATATTCCCAATATATTGCAAAAATTGGAAATATATTGGGAATATATTAGTAATATATTTAGAATATATTTCCTATATGGTTAATATATTCCTACTTTCACTGGGGCACAGATATTAAAAAATTTAGTTTTTTAATTTTACTCATCTATAAACATTGAGTTTCTAGATATACTGTGAAATTACAGTTTTATTATAAAATTCAAACTTTAAACCAATCAGATTTCAGCAAATTAAACGGTTACTATAAAATGATAATCAAACTAGAATTTTTACAGTATAGATGCCTTTTAAAAAATGTTTAATTAAATTGAATTAAAAATAATAAGGTTGTATAATTCTTAACCCTATAACAAAAATATGTTCTAACATACCATTGTCCAATATTTGCGCAAATATTGTCTAATCCTCCATTTGAGTTGTATTAGATTATATTTAGTCAATTGATTGCTGCAAATATTGCCCAATTTTTCTGATTAGGAATTAACGAAATGCATAAAGGATAGAGAATTCGAAAAGTAAATTCTTTTGAATCTATTTGTATTTCAAATCTATTTCTTTCCAAGTTAGAAGATAATGCCATTTATGGAATCCAGTTTCAGTGAAAATGTCAATAAAATATAACTTCTGACATTCAGAAATTAAAAAAATGTACAATTCTATTCTTCTAAATTCACTTTAATCACATATTTTTTTTATAATCCATCAACGAAAAGGTTACAATAACAGACGAATTTCTTAAACGATTTTTTAATATTAAATAATAATTGATAAATGCTAAAAAAAAGTAGGAAAATATTGTCTTATGGCCCAAAATAAAACAAGATAAAGAAATTTGGCATAAATACAGTTCAAGTTGATATAAATCAGTGCATTTTAAGTTTATGTAGGAAAAAAAATTTTAACAATTCTTTCAATTTCATTTCTTTATATTAATTAACATTTTTTAAATTGAATGGTATTTAATTAATAAAATTACTAAGAAGCAATTAATAAAAATAAACAATAAAAAAATAATTTTTATAAACCTTTTAGATTAGATTATTATTAAAAATAAAATACCATTAAAACTAAAATTTAAAATACTTAAATTTAAATTCCTTCATATTCAGATTTACATAAAATTAAACAAATTGGGACTTAACGGAGACTACATTAGATTATTATTAAAAATAAAATACCATTAAAACTAAAATTTAAAATACTTAATCCTTCATATTCAGATTCACATAAAATTAAAAACATTGGGACTTAACGGAGACCGAATATTTCATTTTGACGTTTCCACAAGAGTTTTCGCAATTTCCTCGTCGAAATCGCACTTTTAATCACTTAACAAATTCGTTGCGTGACGTTAATAAACAATGTGTGCCAGGCGCATAACGCGGTTGATGATTAAAATGCGGTTTTTTACGACACTCGTTATTTCTGCGTCGAAGTTTATTTGCTTTCCGCTATTTCGTTTTCGATTTCAATCGTCAATTTTATTGTTTCCGACGATTACGAGGATAAGTTTATCTTCGACGGGGATTATTCGATTTCGAATTTCAAAGTTGGCGAAACCAGATGATTAGCAGCACAACTGATTCGATTATATCAATTAAGCATTAGTTTGTGCCGCGTTATGCGCGTAGCATTATAATTTATTATTTTATAAATTTTTGGCAAGTGTTTAAAAAGTATTTATACATTTATAAATATATATAAATGTTACAAATAGTTATAAAGATTTATAAATATTATTATATGTTAATATTCTTATTTATTCTTAGTTTTTATTAAGAATAATTCTAAAAATTTACTAAAAAAAGTCTCGATTGGTAAAATGTATTAATAAATTTACAACTTTGATAATAATTTCTTTAATTAAATTCCGATAAAAAAATGCATTATAAAATTCAAAAATGCAAAAAAATTAATTTCTTTTGCATTAACAATTTTTTTAATTAATAACATTTTATTTGCCACAAAAACTAATGACAATAATAAATATAATAAACGAGATATATTGCTCTTAAAATTATACTGTTATTTTTTTAAGTTTAATAATGAAAAAATAATGCTATTTTTCAATAAGAAAAATCATTATTACTAACTAACTAACTAAATACAATTATAAACTGCATTATTATTTAAACATTTTTTTTTATTTATTAAATTTTTTTTTATTTGGTATACATTACTTTTAAAATTATTTATTATAAACAAATTAATTATGTAAATGAAATGAATTATTAGTAATTGAATTATCCATCATATTATATTGTTTCTTATGAAAAAAATGTAAAAAAATATCTGTAATTTGTCCACGCGACCGCCCGTCTGCCTTTTATATGTAAGTATGAATAAATTGGCTAAAGTCAATTATTCGGGCATTGCGTAATTCATCGGTGAAATGCAATTCAAGGACAGCACAGACATTCCAATTTAGTCCAGTTGCATCCGATGTCATGCACCATAAAACGCGCGCATTTTTCGACAAAATTCCCCTCATTTTGGGTCCCCGCGAAACCCTCGCTTTTGTCAAAATAATCAGCGTAGCCGAATTAGTCGTTTCGCGATGTTTGCACTCGAAATAATTGCGTCGCGACGAGCATACGAAACCGGCTGATTTGCAGTTTTTCAAAAAAGAATGCAGCGAATAAATTAAAT
This sequence comes from Ceratoteleas bidentatus, assembly GCA_022817645.1. Taxonomy (NCBI): domain Eukaryota; kingdom Metazoa; phylum Arthropoda; class Insecta; order Hymenoptera; family Scelionidae; genus Ceratoteleas; species Ceratoteleas bidentatus. Next base: position 4,473 of record JABFPB010000367.1, read on the forward strand.
GAAACAAAGTGGCTGTTAATGCAGACAAAAATATTAATTGCAGAAAAAAATGGAGAATTTCGATCGATTTATTTATTTAATTAATTTATTTAATTTCTTAAATTTATTTATTTATTTAATTAAGTTTTTAAATCAGTAAAATGATTCATTGAAAATTGATAAATTAATTTGTCAATAAATAATTAATTTATATTTGTTAAATACATTGATTTTACTAAATAGTTTATTTGACTCAATTTGACTTAAGGACTGATTTAATAAACACCTTTATTTGGCATTAAATTGAATTTAGTAACAATTTCAATAATTTGATTTTTAAATTAATTTAATATTATTATTATTCATTGCATTTATTTATTTGAAACTCAACAGTTTGGCTCTGCTAAATTATATATCTGACTCAATTGACTCAATCTGACTAAAAAAACTGATTTGTTAGGCGTGCATTTTTAATTTCCAATATTTAATTTAATTATGTTATATTTGTTAAACGTATTTATTATGATTTATTATATTTATTTATTAGAAAAAATAATTTTGTAAAACTACATTATTTCTTTGACTCAATTTTAAAATGTACTCAACTATGACTCAAAAACTAATTTTCTGGAAATGTATTAATTAAATTACTTCAATTATTAATAATATTAATAAATTAATAATATTAATTAATTAATAATTTTAATAATTGAATTATTAAAAAATATTAATTTATTGAAAGATATTCATTATTATTAATATTATTTTTGGATTTATTTATTAAACTGGACTTATTTTATAAAAATAAATCAATTTCATTCTACTCAACTGACTCAATTTGACTTGAAAAATAGACTTTTATGTAATACTTTTATTTCTTTTAATTTAAATATTTTTATTTATCTATTTACTAATTTATTTATTAGACTTTATTTAAAACTAATTAAATTTATTTAAAAAAAAACTAATTAAATTAAAAAAAATAAATAAATTTTGTTTATAACAAATGATTTATCCCAGTTAAAGTAAATAAAAATACAAGTGAAAAAAACTCGAACAAAAATTGTAATTATCTTTTGTAACGCGATTTTTGCGCTCTGTCCGAAAGCTAATTACGAGGCTTACATGTTAACAAACGTTTTTCATTTACACGTCTAACTCTTTTTTAATCCGAAATCCGGAGTTAGCGTTCGGCCGGTGAATATTCATGCGGAGTTATTTTTCGGCTCATAATTACATGTGTACGCGAAAATTGTAATTAATGCGCGAAATTCAGTATTTTATTTCAAAGCTCGCGCGTTGTACTTTTAAAATTGAATTTCATCGCGGGATAATAAATTACGTTATGCCCGAAAGTTGGCGAAAGTATGCCGAAACGAGCGCGTTTCGTCTAACGCGATTCGCGGCGCGCATTTGCAATAACAAACAAATTGTTTTCTTTTGCGCGCAAACGCGCGCTTTCGCCTAATTGCCGCTTTTGTCGTCGCAATTACGCGAATTTGCACGGCGTTAGAAATTAATGATATGAGTGATTACGACGGACGAAGGGCTAACCAGTTATTTGTCGTAGGCCACTTTCGAATTAGGCTCATTTTTTGGGGCTAATCAACGAAGAGTTGGAAGTGGGAAAATTAAATTTCTGGTTTTATTATTATTTATTTTTATCATGATTTTTACATTTGGATTATAGAGAATTATTTTAAATTGTTAAAAATTTTATTTAAATTTAAATTTTAACTAAATTTAAATAAAAATAAAAAAAATTAAACAGGAATTGTTTAAAAGTTTAATCTTATTACTAGCAAAATTAATTAACTAAAAAACTAAAAATATTAAGTAACTAATAATAATTAACAATTAAAAATTGTATTTTAATTGCGATTTTTGGTAATTATTAAATAAAAAAAAGTCAATTGATCAGAAAGGAAATTACACAGAGAATTAATTCCAATGTATTTGAAGTATAATATGTTTTTATAATTATTTGCTGTTTATTATTTATTATTATAATACATTTGGATTATAGAGAATTATTTTAAACCGTTTAAATTTTTATTTAAATTGAAATAAAAAATAAAAAAATTAAATTGAATTTTTTTAAAAGTTTAATCTTGCTACTAGCAACATTAATATTAATTAACTAATAATAATAATTAATATTTAAAAATTGTATTTAAATTGCGATTTTTGGTACTTATTAAATAAAAAGTAAAAAGACAATTAATCAGAAAGAAAAATACATAGAGAATTAATTCCAATGAATTTCGATAATATATTTTTATAATTATTTGCTTTTTATTATTATTTATTATTATAATTCATTTGGATTATAGAGAATTATTTTAAAACTTTTCAATTTTTATTTAAATTTAAATTGAAATTAAATTTAAACAAAAAATAAAAAATTTAATTTAAATGTTTAAAAGTATATTCCTATTATTAATAATAATAATATTATTTTGTTAATAATAATAATTAATATTTAAAAATTGTATTTAAATTGCATTTTTGGTATTTATTAAATAAAAAAGACATTGAATAAAATAGCAAGTTTCACACAAAATTAACTTCAATGTATTTGGATTATAATGTGTTTTTATAATTATTTGCTATTTATTTTATTTAATATTATAATGATAATTTCATTTGCATTATAGAGAAAACAATTAAATTTTAATAATTTAAATTATGTTTTTAGAATATAATAATTAAAAACGACAATTAATAAGAAAGGAAATTAGATAGAAAAATCATTCCAAAGTTTGTGGATTATTTTTCTATCTAATGTTTTTATTAATATTTTTTATCATTATTTATTTTAACAATAAAATTAAAAAAATATTTTTGGAATTAAATTAAAAAAAGCATAATAAATAAGACAGAAAATTAGATAGAGTTATAGAGCTATCCAAAGTATTTGAATTATCAAGAATTTTGTAAAAAGTGTATAATTGTTTGTTTTATTTAAATAAATATAAAGAGAAAATAAAATCTGAAGTAATCGAATTATGGATGCTTTTTATTTCAATTGCATTAATTTTCATTTTAAGTTATTAAAAATTAAAAAAAAACAGAACTTTAATAGGAACGAAAATGAAAGACGAAATTAATCTTAATTTAAATTCGATAAATTAAAACATGAAATCACATTCAAATTATCGACAATTTGAAAATAATATTAATGTTTATTGTAATTAAATATATAAAACAGAAAAAGATTCAGAATGAAAATTAAACTGAAAATCAGTAAATTAATAATTCATTTTTATTTAAAATTTAATACAATGTTTTTAAATATTTATTTAAATTCAGTCAATAAAATCAAAACATTAAATTTTTAATAATTTGTCGATATTCGTTTTTTCTTCAAACCTTAGTGATTTAGCTAATTATATTCATTAAATTTTTTTACATTGTTAATTTAGTAGTATCAAACGAATTTTTATTGTCTCTAAAACAATATAATAAATTTAATTGTCTGCTCACTTGCAATAATTTATTTTAAATTAATAAAATAAAACAAAAATCCATTCAAAATATTTGGATTACCAAATATATTTCTCTTTAAAGTCTAAACTGACAAATGATAAAAATCCATCAGAATCGAAAAAAAATAATTTGTTCCGACTAATTTATCTCTAATTTATAGAAATGAGATTTTTAAAATGTCATTTCTGCCGATATATTAATTTATTGCAATTGCATTTTTCTGCTTTTTTTAATTTCGATCGTTTCGTCTGAGTCGTTGTCTTCTTTCATGGAGTTAATTAAGCAGCATGATGCGTAATTTATTTAAATTCTCGTTGATTGAAAAGCAAATTCGAGATTAATTGAGCGATTTGATTAGCGAACATTTTTACCGGAATGGCATTTTGTGCAGAAAATGTGCAGTGTACGAAAAGTGACCTAGACATTCCGCAGACGCGTACAAACTCTACATTTTCGAGAGGACATCTACATTTGCAAGGGGGCCGACAGACGAAAAGGCCGAATTGGAATTTATCGATATATCAAGTTCGTTTTTTTATTTCGAACGTCATTGTATAATAATGAAACGAATTCTTATTTTTATTTGAATGCTTACAAATAAAAAGAACTGAAAAGAAATAATTATACATTACACAGAATAATGGTTGAATTTTTTAAAATTATTTTATTTTTATTGCATTTTAATATTTATTAGTTTTTATTGGCTTATTGTTAGAAAAATTAGATCAACTTTTTGGTTTTTAAATTAATTAAAATACAATGTTAAAATTAAAATCCAAAAAGTTTATTTAATTTTCCAATTTATTTTAAAGTAATCAAAATATAAATTGTTTTTATTAAATAATTGGATTAAATTATTTTGAGCCAACGTCAAGGTTAAAGTTACATTTTAATTACCAAAAAAATCGATTAACATATCCAAATTTGTTAAAAAAATTCCAAACGAACAAATTTGTTTCAGCATAATTAGCCATGTCAGTATTCCCGAATCAATTTACAATTAAAATTTTCAAACTAAAAAAAACTCATCTTAATAACACATAGAAAATTAATTAAAAACTCTGAAATAAAAAATTTATATTTTCGGACTAACTTTCCTCATCTTTGAATTTAATCATTTCCAGTCCCAGCAATATTAACAAATTATTTAAAAATTAAATTTTAACCCAAAAAGTCCCCTTTAACTCGTTCAAAATTGCAACAAAAAATTTTAAAAAATCTAAAAAAATTAAAAAGTTCAACATTAGGGCAAAAACATGGTAAATTCTCCGTCGAATTCGGTTCCCTTTTTTTCCAAATTCCTCCCACCTCCAGAAATTTCAGGGGGTGAACTAACGAAATTAACAAAACTAACAAAACTAACAAAATTAACAAAACTAACAAAATTAACAAAACTAACGAAATTAACAAAACTAACAAAACTAACAAAATTAACAAAACTAACAAAACTAACAAAATTAACAAAACTAACAAAATTAACTAACGAAATTAACAAAACTAACAAAACTAATTAAACTAGAAAAATTAACAAAACTAACAAAACTAACGAAATTAACAAAACCAACAAAACTAGAAAAATTAACAAAACTAACGAAATTAACAAAACTAAGAAAACTCATTTTAATATCATAGAAAAATACTAAAAAACTCTGAAAAAAAAAATATTTTTTCGAACAAACATTCCTCATCTTCGAATTTAATCATTTCCAGTCCCACCAATATTAACAAATTATTTAAAAATTAAATATTAACCTAAAAAATCCCCCTTAACTCATTCAAATTTGCTACAAAAAATATAAAAAAACTAAAAATTCAACATTTGGGTAAAAAATTAATAAATTCCTCTCCGTCGAATTCGGTTCCCTTTTTTCGCCTAATTCCTCCCGCCTGCAGAAATTTCAGGGGGTGGGGGGCAATCCCGAAAAAATGCGCGAAATCGAAATGAACCGTACGCAGGCTCCATTTTGCAGCACTAATCACTCATGCATGTAGAGCTCATTCGAATCTGCGGAGCGTGACTTTATATTCAAGGACACGATATTCAGAGAGAGAAACCGAAAGTGCGACCCCGCGAAAATCTAACATCCTGCCCAACCGGTTTGACCGGATTCGAAACGGGAGGACAAGTTGGGACGATGCTTGGTGAGCTGTGTAAACTCGACTCCTTTTTGGCGTAGCTGTATTATATTCATTTCGCGAACATTTAACGTCGAAACAAAAAAGCGGCCGCGGGCGACGCGCGCGGACGTAAACGCGCGACAAACGCGACGCGATTTCGTCGCCCGCGACGCGCTTTGCTCAATGAGATGTACCGACATGATGTGGCGGTCAAATTACGGTCAAATATGATTTTCGAAAAATCTGAGAGTCGAAGTTTAATATTCTTTGATGGGTAAATGACGATCGAAGTCCAATTTTCGTTGGCGGTCAAGTGACGGTCATTGAGGTCATTGGCGGTCAAATGACGGTCAAATTTGATTTTCGAGAAATCTGAGAGCCAAACTCTGATATTCATTTTAAACTGCAAAAGTTGATGAAGGAAGTTCAATAATCGTTGACGGTCATTGGCGGTCAAATGACGGTCAAATTTGATTTTCGAGAAATCTGAAGGTCAAAATCCGATAAAATGTACACGTTCAATGATGGACGAAGTTCAATATTCGTTGATGGTCAAGTGACGGTCATTGGCGGTCAAATGATTGTCATTGGCGGTCAAATGACGGTCAAATTTGATTTTCAAGAAATCTGACAGTTAAACTTCGAAATTCACTTTAAACTTTAAAAGTTTTTGATGAACGAAGTCTAATTTCGTTGACGGTCACGTGGTGGTGATTGGCGGTCAAATGACGGTCAAATTTGATTTTCGAGAAATCTGACGGTCAAACTTCGAAATTCACTTTAAACTGTAAAAGTTGAATAAAGATCGAAGTCCAATATTTGCTGACGGTCAAGTGACGGTCATTGATCGTCAAATCTGATCTTTAAGATATCTGACAGTCAAACTCAGAAAATCACTTGAAATTGTAAAAGTTGAATGAAGATCGAAGTCCAACATTCGTTGACGGTCAAGTGACGGTCATTGACGGTCAAATGACGGTCATATCGGTTTTTCGACAAATGTGAAAATTAAACTTCAATATTCTTTGGCGATCGAATGAAGATCGAAGCCCAGATTGGTTGACGGTCATTGGCGGTCAAATTACGGTCAAGCAACCGTCTTATTATTTCAAATGTTTACAATTAGGCCTAAACAGTTGTTTTCTTATTATTTTCACGATGTTGTAATAATAATTATTATTATTATTACATTTTTTATTGTGAATATCAGATGACCGCATATGAAATGACCGCGAATTGCATATAGAAATAAATAAGTGGACGAAAAAATTGTGGTCAAATGACGAAGATGTGACAAAAAAAGTCAAACAAAAAGACTGGTTATTGCACATCTCTAGTTTGCGCCCAATTTTCCCGGCCGGCAGGCGGCGCTTTTATTTTCGCGAGATAAGACGCCCGGTCGCGTTATTTATAGATTATCGCGCGGGACCGTTCGCCCGACGAATCAATCTTGAATTGCGCGCGCGAGGCGCCGAGTGCGTACAGTCTTTTTCGACGCTTTTTGTTGGCGTTTCGATCCGGTCTTTTTTTTGAAAATTAGTTTTTATTTTATGGGCTCGCCATTCAGATAGTTTTTTTTTTTTTTTTTTTGAAGAAATGTGTTAATATTTTTTTAATGGTTATATTTTAAGGAAAGTACTTTTTAGCATAATTTAAAGTGTTTAATGATGTTTTTTCATCATTAAAATTGTTTTTAATTATGAAATGGTTCTTAAATACGAATTAAACGACGTTTTATGTGGATAACATTGTGAAAAATTATTTTAATGTATGAAATAATTTTGAGATAATATTAAAAATATTAGTTCTTGATGGGAAATGTTTGGTTAAATTATTTATTACTTTTTGATTAAATCATTAAATTACTATTTGATATTCATTATTTATTTGTAAAAGAGTTTAATTTTGTTAAAGAAAAAAATTGTTTATCAAAAAAGGATGCAAATTAAGGAATTCGTTCTTTGTTACTCTTTGTTACTTTGAAACTATTAGTTTTCGACAAAATATATTATTAAGATAAATTTTTATTATTTTCCATTTTATTCCTTTAGAAGAAAAGAATGAATGTAAACAAATTTACATTTATAATATTGAATAATAATGTTTGTTGAAATTTCTGATTCGGATTTTTCGCCTTTTTTATAAAGTTTCAGATACAAACTATTATATACTATATTTATTGTAATTGTCTTTTTATGTTTTTGAAATAAATTTCTTTTTTTAATTTGAATCAGTACAGTTCTTATTATCAGAAATCGTTGGATTCTTCTTTTAAGTCGATTTTGTTTTTTGAAAATGATATATATGAAATATTTTTTTAAAGCACTTCTGAACATTCGTACATTTTTCAAAAAAGTGGAGCATTTTTACAATTTGTAGATTTTTATTCCTAACAAAAAATCGTGATAATATAATAATTCAAATATCTAACTTTTCTCTTCTTTTTTCAAAAAGAAGAGAAATTTTCTTTTTTCAAAAAGAAGAGAAATCTTTTTTCAAAATCCATTTAAATCGATAAAACTAATAATTACTTTTTTTAATGACTATATTTCTTCGACAAAAATCCCTTTACTAACAAACACATTTTTCTTCATTGACTATATTTTTTAAAAATGAAAAATTCCTGAAAAACCCACAGAAAATGTTTTCATCCATTTTTCAATGAATTCTTCATTTTAATTTTCGTCGTTGAAATGTTTGACCAAAAAGCTCTTAAAACTACACAAGCATTTTTTCCGCACTTACCACCACTCGATTCGGCCAGTCCTCTTCTGCAATCTGAGCGTCGCGATCGGTTTTAATTTTTGCGCTGCGTCTCCTGCGCCGCCCGGTTTTCGTCCCGCGCCGCCACGTCCTCCATACAGTATTCTACTTTTCCGCCGTATTTATCGAAAACAGCGTGACTTCGTCAAAATACACGCAATTTCCCGCGAACAATGCGCCTCTTACAAAACTAACGAAGAAAAGTTGCAAATTAAAAAAAAACGTCTCAGATAAGAGATTTAATTACAATTAAATGTCAATAGTGTTCAGTAAAACCATTTTTTAATGTTCAAAAATAAAAAAATTTAGTTAAAAAATTTTTTGTAATGTTTAAAAATTAAAAAAAAGTGTAAAAACAATTTTTTTAAAGTTCAAAATCAATAAAATTTAATTAAAAAAATGTTTTTAATGTTTAAAAATAACAAAATTTAGATAAAACATTTTTTTAATGTTCAATAATAAAAAAAATTAATTAAAACAATTTTGTTAATGTTTAAAAATAACAAAAATTTATTAAAAAAATTTTTTTTAATGTTTAAAAAAACCAAAATTTATTAAAAAAAATTTGTTAATGTTTAAAAATAATAAAATTTAGTTAAAAATGTTTTTTTAATGTTAAAAAATAAAAATAAATAAATTTAAAAAAATTGTTTAATGTAAAAAATAATAAAATTTATTAAAAAATTTTTTTATGTTTAAAAATAAATAAGTCCAAAAATTGTTTAATAAAACTAAATTATGATATATTTTTAGAAAATCGAATATTTCCAAGAGTGCATATGAGTAAAAAATGCAACTGTTAAAAAATGTTGCACTTCGGCCAAAAAAGTGCATTCGTCGCGTCGACTAGCAAATGATAATAACATTTTGTCAGGGTTCGATGACACATGAATTTCCTCTCGTGTTTGCTATGAGTATTAATTTAGCTTATATATTCTGTTGATTGTAATGCTGCTGCGGCGCCTGTGCATCAGACTCGCGCATGCGTGTGAGTGTGTCTGTGTGTGTACAGAGTGTGTACATAAGTGTGAGTGTGCGTACGCGTATATTAAAAATTGTCACTCGGAAAAAAAGTCGAAAGAAAAAAGAGGGGCTGATCAAACAAAAAACTATCGATTGCGTCAAGCGAAAATAAATGCGCGAGATGAAAAAAGGGCATACTTCGAAATCGCAAAGAGTACTATTATATTATCGTATTATTCGCGAAATTTTCTCGGGTAATAAATTCGAGTTGTAAATTTTTTAAAATGCAATTTTTTAATTTGACAAAATTTGTTAGATTCTAATTTCTTTTTTATTACATTTTTTACATTTTTTTAAATTAAAAAAAAATGCAAAAATGATACAAATGTGATTTTTAGTCATATTTTAATTAAAAAATTCTATTTTTAAAATTAATTTTTTAATTACACTTTTTAATAATTCAATATATTTGAAATTTATTATTATTTGTTTAAACAAATTATTTAACCTCAGAGTAATTCGTAATTTCGCAATTTGGAGTTTATCAAACAGAATTTAATTAAAAAATGCATTATCAACGCACTTTGAATGTTTTTCATAAAAATTTGCAGATATTTCGCCGGAGAAGAATAGATGCAGAAAAACTGAACGAGACAATGCAACGTTGCCACGTTTTTTCCGAGCGAAAATAATTTCGTGCCTTTTTCTCGTTTATACTTTCAGTGATAATTCACGTAACAACGCGAATTAATTAAGGTTCACTTTTTGTTGTCTAATTAAACAAATAATAATTATTAACTAATATTTGTGTAACCTAATTATCCCGACAGTTAAGTGGTTTTCGAAAAAGCGATTTTATTCGAAACCATCTTCTTTAAAACAATGTTTTTTCTCGTTTAAATACCGTCGTTTAAATACTAGAATTTCATTTGTAATGGTATCAAATTATAATACTCTCACAAAATTGTGTGGAATAAATGTCAGGGAAACACGGTAAAAGTAAATTACAATGATCAACGATTTCTATAAAATATACTGATTTTCTAACTCGATAATGAAGGATTAGTTAAATTAACACGTGTCAAATGTATCATTTTAGATAAAAAATTATATACAATTTAAAGTTATTATTTTTTATTCATTTATGAATAAACAGAGACTTTTACGTAATTTTAATCATTACATTTGTACCATCGCAAATAATTTAATTTAATAATAATAATTTAATAATTGTAAACACCGTTTATTTGACTTCCTAATTTGGAATTGAGAAGATTTCAAAGTCACGAATAAATTAACTATTTTAAAATTTTATTTGAACGTGCATTTTTGATAATCTGAACAAATCAACATTTCGAAAGTCCAAAACTTGAACCGTTCAAACTGAGTTCAAACAGATGAAATGTTCCAAGTTTTCAACTTTTCGAATAGTTCAAGTGTTTGAATTCACAAAGAGTTGATGTGTTCAAATTTTGAATGTGTTCAAATTCGAACTGTTCAGACTTTGAAAAAGTACACTTATTCTTCGAACAGTTCAATTGTTGAAATGTTTGAAAACTTCGAACACTTAAACAATTTAAAAGTTAAAGACTTTGAATAGTTTAACAGTCTTCGAACATGTTCAAACATTTAATTCGTAAATTATTTCGATTGTTCACACGGTGTTCAAATAATTTAATATATCTATTAATTTTATTCGTATTACAATCAATTTATTTAGAAGTTTGATCATTTCAGCAATTCAAACCCTTCAATGATTCAAATAGTTCAATGTTACTGAAGTCAAAAAGTTCCATGTTTGTGAACATGTTCAAAAGTTCAATGATTTTGAACATGTTCAGAAGTTTTATGTTTTTGAACATATAAATAATTTCAATGTATTTGTACACATTAAAAAGTTCAATGTTTTGAACATGTTCAAAAAAGTTGAATGTCATTGAACATGTTCAAAAAAAGTTCAATGGCATTGAACATGTTCAAACCGTTGAATGTTATTGAATATGTTCCAACAACGGAATGTTATTGAACATGTTCAAACTATTACATGTTATTTGAAAGGTTGAACATTTGAACGGTTCAACAATTTAATTTCTCAAAGAGTTTAATATTGAACATGTTCAAAAACTTGAATATTATCGAACATGTTCGAACAGTGAAATGTTTTTGAACATATCAAAAAGTTCAATGATTTTGAACATGTTCAAAAAGTTCAACGTTATTGAACATGTTCGAACTACTGAATGTTATTGAACATGTTCAAACAATTAACTGTTTTTGAACATGTTCAAAATATTGAATGATATTGAACATGTTCAAATTATTCGTTATTCGAACGTTTATTTGAAACGTTGAACATTTGAACTGTACATCAATTTAATTTCTCAAAGAATTTAATATTATTAAACATGTTCAAAAACAGGAATATTATCGAACATGTTCGAACAGTGAAATGTTATTGAACATATAAAAAAGTTAAATGATTTTTACATGTTCAAAGTTATTGAACGTGTTCGAACTACTGAATGTTATTGAACATGTTCAAACAATTAACTGTTATTTAACTTGTTCAAACTATTGAATGTTATTGAACATGTTCAAATTATTCGTTATTCGAACGTTTATTTGAAACGTTGAACATTTGAACTGTTCAACAATTTAATTTCTCAAAGAGATTAATGTTATTGAACATGTTCAAAAAGTGGAATATTTTCGAACATGTTCAACGAGCTATTCGAAAGTTTATTTAAAAAATTGAACAGTTCACACTTTTAAATTGCTCAAGCAGTTTAATGTTATTGAACATGTTGAACATGATTTTCAAATGTGCATTGATGACTTTGAAATGATAAACAATTCAAAGCTGTGAATATCATTCAATATGTTCCAACAGTTTGATGTTGTCGAACATGTTCAAACACTCGAACATTATTGAACATGTTCAACTTTATTCAGCATGTTCAAAATGATATTCGAACGTTTATTTAAGAATTCGAACAGTTAAATATCTCAAACATTTAATGAATCTGAACAATTATCTGAACAGTTATTGAACATGTTCGAAATTTTACTTTGCGATCAAATCGAACTCTCAATTTTACGTCGGAACCTTTGAAGAATCCTATCCAAATCTATCATTTTTCACATATTTCCGGTCATCCAACCCGAAAAATGAAATTATTCCCCTATCCCATATTCTATCCCGAGATTTACAACCGAAACAATTAGCCATCTCATCCCGCATTTGCACTTTTAATTCCGATTGATTAACGCGCGCAAATATCCGTCTCTCTCGAAAAAAGAAAAAAAATTGGAACCCGTTTTGTCCCGCGAAAATTCGGCATTGTTAAAAGCTCGTCGGGTTTTGTTTTATGGAACGCTTTAAACGCGAATTTACATGAAGAATGGCGGCGTAAGCTTACCCGCGCAATAATTCGCGAGCGCCGTAATTACGGGCCGTACAACTCTGATATACGATTCATCCGCGGCAAGACTGAAACGCGATTTCGCCGTGTTGAATCGGCCGGCGATTGATTTTCCGAAACGGCGCGAAACGCAGTCGTCTTCGGTGACGAACGCAGCAGCAAAACGAAGGCGCCTAAGTAAGAATCCATTTGGTTTTGGAACATTTCGAATTTCGAGGAATTTAATATTTCAACATTTAAACTTTTAAAGTTTAAACTTTGGAACAGTTTAAATTAAAAAATTTCAATTTAAACAATTTAAATTTAAAAATGTCAATTTAAACTGTTTAAATTTTTTAATTTAAGCTGTTTAAATTAAAAAATTTAAACTGTTCCAAAATTTAAACTGCTTTCTGGAACAGTTTAAATTAAATTTTAAATTTTAAACTGTTTAAATTAAATTTTAAATTTTAAACTGTTCCAAAGTTGGAACAGGGTGAAACATCGAATTCTTGAACTTTTCAGTATGGAACAGTGTGAAAACAAGAACATTTTGAACTATTTCAAAGATGGAACAGGGTCAAAGTTTGCAGATTTGAACTGTTTCAAAGTTGGAACAGCGTGAAAAGTCCAAATTTTCAACTGTTCCACAGTTGGAACCCTGAGAAAATTTCGTAATTTGAACTGTTTTAATGTTCCAAACGAGGCGAACATTAGAGAAATTGAAAGTTTCAAAGTTCGAACAGTTGGAACATCCGAAATTTTCAACTGTTTCAAAGTTAAAATAGCTTGAACATTTGAACTTATTCAAATTTGGAACACACCATCTGTTCGTGGACTTGAACACTTGAACTGTTCGACACTTTAAACATTTCATCTGTTCAATCTCAGTGCAACAATTTGAGTGATTACAGTTTTGAAATGTTCAAAACAGTACACATTTATGGTGTTCAATGTTTTCAAATCTTCAAACCTTGGAACATTTCAAGTGATCAGTATTTTCAAGTGTTCAGTGTCTTGAAATGTTCAAATTTTGGAACTTTTCAAAATTTGAAACATTGTTCAATGTTCAATGTGTTCAGTGTTTTCAAATGTTCGAAACTTGGGACATTTCAAGTGTTGAATGTTTTCATTTGTTCAAAATTTGGACCATTTTAAGCGATCAATGTTTTCAAATGTTCGAACCTTGGAACATGTCAAATTTTGAACATGTTCAAAGTTCAATATTTGTTCAATGAACATGTTAAAAATTGTTAAATGTTTTCAATTTTTCAATTTGGAACATTATTCAATGTTCAATGTGTTGAAATGTTCGTAACTTGGGACATTTGAAGTGTTCAATGTTATCATATGTTCAAATCTTGGACCGTTTTAAGCGATCAATGATTTCAAATGTTCGAACCTTGGAACATGTCAAATTTTGAACATGTTCAATGTTTGTTCAATGAACATGTTAAAAAATTGCTCAATGTTTTCAATTTGGAACTTTGTTCAATGTTTTCAGTGTTTTAAAATGCGCGAACCTGGAACATGTCAAATGTTCAATGTCTTGAAATGTTCAAAACTTGAATAATTTCAAGTGTTCAATATCTTGACATGTTTAAACTTTGAACATTTCAAGTGTTCAATGTTTAAATCTTGGAACATCTCAAGCGTTCAATGTCTTGAAATGTTCAAAATTAGGAACATTTCATGTGTTCAATTTTTTCAAAAATTCAAATCCTGGCACATTTCAAGTCATCAGTATTTTTAAATGTTCAAACCTCGAACATGTCAAGTGTTCAATGTCTTGAAATGTTTGAAATTTGGGACATTTCAAATGTTGAATGTTTTTATATGTTCAAACCTTGGACCATTTCAAGCGATCAATGTTTTCAAATGTTCGAACCTTCGAACATGTTAAGTGTTCATTTTCTTGAAATGTACAAAACTTAAATCATTTCAAGTGTTCAATGTTTTCAAATGTTCGAACCTTGGAACATGTCAAGTGTTCAGTGTCTTGAAATGTTCAACATTTGGAACATTTCAACTGTTCACTATTTTCACATGTTCAAACCTTGCAACATGTCAAGTGTTCAATATTTTCAAACGTTCAAACCTTGGAAAAAGTGTTCAATGTCTCGAAATGTTTAAACTTTTCCCATTTCAAGTCTTCGAACTTTTAAATGCCCCTAAAACTTCAACTGGACTCTTACCAGGGCCCCTTCCAAAAAACAAAAAACCCCAAAAACGCAAAAGCGGTTCGGGTCGGAAACAAAGGTGGCAAAGAAAACGGTGGGGCTATGTTTTGTATTAAGTTTTATTGTATAAAAAAGTGAAAATGAAAAAACAGAGCATTTTCAGGCGTGCGCACAAACAATCCGTGGCCTGACCGCTCCACGTCGATGCTAGCGTATAGTATTTAGAGTTAGGAAAACGAGTATAACAATATCCGAGCGATCTTTGGAAGCTGCCGACTCGGTCAGGCCAGGGTCCGATTTTGCCGGGACACTCGTCAGTCACAGGGCGTACACCAGGGTCTCGGTATACCAGTGTACATCGTTACACACGCGGCGAAGGGAATCCACGAATCTCTCCGCTCGATACATCACTATTAGGAACGTGGTTCCGTTTCTAAAACGCGCGTACAGACAAATCGCGCCGAACATGAAAGCAGCGCCGGATCCACTTTTTTCGCCCTGCGTATCACAATTTTTTTCTTGTACCCCCCGCCCCCCGAAAGCGCCGAAAATGGGCCCCAAAACGCCGCGCCACTTTCACATTCGATGGCCGCCACAGATTGCAATTGTTTCACACAAAAACGCTCGATTGTACGTGCCGCGGATGCATACAAAACATGCTCGGCGCCGTTTTTTTGGCCGATCATTTTATCCTGTCCTTTCCGCCGATCCTCGGATTAACATAAACGTCTTTATTGTTATGGCGTATTGCACTAGTTACAGCGTCAATTCATCGAGTATAGCGTTTTTCTGGACCGGGTTATATATATGTCGCTCGTGGGCGGGTATATATGATAACGGTCGACCGTGGTTCGAATTTTGTCATGAGATCTCGAAAGCGGGTGAGACGAGTGCGAAAATGTTTTTTTTGGGAAGAGATACCCGGAAATACACCGGGGGCGTGAGAAAAGGTGGTGAAGGTCACGCGAAGGTCACGCGAAGGTCAACGTAAAGAGAGATTGTTTTCATTTTTTGTTTTGTAAACATTGGACGAGAATGTTTTTGTTGTCCTTTGCAAAGTAAACATCTTCGAATGTAAACACTGGAAAGCGGAAGGTCACGCAAAGGTCACGCGAAGGTCAACGTAAAAAGAGATTGTTTTCATTTTTTGTTTTGTAAACATTGGGCGAAAATGTTTTTGTTGTCCTTTGCAAAGTCGTAAACATCTTCGAATGTAAACACTGGAAAGGGGAAGGTGACCTTGGATTATTTTCATTTTTGTTTTGTAAACATTGGACGATAATATTTTTGTTGCCCTTTGCAAAGTTGTAAACATCTTCGAATGTAAACAGTGGAAAGGGGGGAGTGACCTTGGATTGACCTTGGATTGTTTTATAAACATTAGAAAAAGAGAAATAAACAAGGATTCTTTTCATCCTTTGTTTACTAACATCTGTTTGTAAACATTGTGCCACCACCACCTTCACTCCTGACCCAAAATATTGACTTTCCCAGTCTGTGTGTGTTTTTTATGTTTGTTTGTGTGCAACTGCTTGGCACCCCAGCCCGGTCTAAGACGAAAAAATGTATATACATTATACTAAGAGATGTATTACTAATTAAAAGCTTAACCTAGTGTACGTTGAGCATTCATTGGACGAGGGCGTGGTGTGCCAAGTGTGTGGAAAAAAGCAGTCCGGCGTGGACTCTGTGGAGGGAAACATTCACATTTGAAGAAGCATGTTTGTTTGTCAATACGTGACATCATTCGACCGTTGTTTGGGGCAAAAGAATCGATATCGCGATGAAATTAATATAAACCTGCGACGTAACTTTCGTTCGGGCGAATAAAAATTTTTTTTCGCACTCCGCTTCGGCGATTGGAAACATCGCAAATTACGCTTCTTCCCTTTTTGTAACGATTCGTGTTTTTCTTTTTTTCCCTTCGTTTTCGCTCCGCTCGAAAGCTACGGAATTCCCCGTTCGCTAAAACGGTTACGCGTATTAATCTTTTAATGGACGGCATTATAGAAATGCGCCACAAGGGTAATCGGATTGGTCGTTGTAAACAGAGTCAGTGCCCTCCTTTTTTCGGTCGAATCAAAATCAGCTCGAAGGTGCACCCTTAAAAGTCGCAAATTGGCGGGAACGCGGGTCTCTTTGGCGAAACTAAGATGGCGGATGGCGCTACAAGATGGCGGCGCGCGGAGTCACGTGATGCGCGCGCAGCTCTTTCGCGCGGGAGATTTGAAAACGTTCAAAGAGCGTATCGTTTTAAGGGTGCACCTTTCGTCGTGGAGCAACGACGGTGAAAATAAAAATGAATGCTTAATGAAATCGCAACGAAAGAAGGCGCGCTCGGGCTGAAAAATCAAACGGCGAATCGCGTCGGGAAAACAAAACAGCGGCTCGCAAAAAAAGGACAACAACGCAACGGAAAAATGCACGCGAAACAAGAAATGAGATTTCTGACCAATCGCGGGTGTCGAGCGCAATTGTTCGTCAAAAATCTTATATCTCATTTGTCGTTTCGCTCCCTCGCTTTGCGCCGGCGAACGGGCAAAAAAAATGACAACGGCAAAAACGTTCCAAATCAATGAACAGAAAGCGTGGAATGAATCGCATACATACAGATATCGAGCCATTGACAGACATGTTTTATTTTCGTTCAAAAGTTTTATTCGTCAAAAATCTCATTTCTTATATCCTAATCTTGTCGTTTATAATGTACTAAAGTTCATAAAATCGTAAGATTAACATTAACACGCGAATGCAAAAAAGAACGAGGAAAAACGTATAACACACATAATCAGCGGCAAAATGGGGAACAAAGTGCGGCGAAATTTGGTTCGAAATTTTCGCGCGCGATTCAAAGTCTAGGTGGGGGTAATGGAGTGGGGGTTCGAAACCTTTTCCAACCAAACGTCCCCACTTATTTCCCCCGTTATAATATAATAATAGTCTCTCTGACAAGGCATCTGTAAAATATCATAAGTGAGAAAATACAACTTTGTCGATATCATTGTTTCTGGTAATTACAAAACGTAGTCGTGGGTTCCGGAATATACACAGGGGCGAGGCGTAAAAGGACGTGGGAAATATATTTTCGTGTTCTATTTGTTACTAGTATTCGTAAAAGAGAGGGAGAAAGAGATTGAGAGAGTGAGAGAGAGATTTGAGAAAGAGAGAAAGAGATATAAGGTGCGCTACCACTTTCGCAATCGAAGGTCATCGAGGTCATCCTCGTCCTTCGTTCCGTTACCCTGAAATCGACGCAAAACCGAATTTGCTCGCGCGCCACCTGGCGCGCTTCGCCGTAACCTCTCTTCCGTTCCCCTGCGTCCTTTCTTTTCCTTTTTTTCGTCGCTTACATTTCGCGCAAAATCTTCTCCGGTGCGTTAAATAAGAAACAAGTTCGTTTCCGGAGTCTCCGATTTTTTTTCTTTAGAAGTAGTTCATAGACTACAAAATGGACGATCATACACTTTGTACAACCAGTGGAGAACCATTCATCTGCCATACCGACCGGGGAAAAAATGTATCAGTCCTTACACACATCCGACAAAAAACGACGCGACACTTTGAGCGAATCGGTTCTTTCGGGGGTTATTAGGAAACAGTCAACAGAAATGGCACACACCTTTTACTCGAAACAACGAAGGCTTCGGACGCTATGGTAAATACATCGGTACAGTCGTTCGCTATACAAACATGGCACGCCCCGCGAAAGCGCCGCCAGGTGGCGCGCGATCGCGGGGATTTGGCGGGAAGTGTGAGAAGAAATGTGGCAACGGTGTATTACTCGGGTTCAACGGAGATATGTCTCTATGCTATGTATATTTTTGATTACGATCTCGTGGCGTCAACGTGGAAAGTAATCGTCGGTAACAAATGCCGGTATAACGTCGGTATATTACGGTGTATCAACAAAGAACCTGCTCGGGCGTAACAAGACTCGACAACACGTATTATGGCAGAAGGTGAGCCTGGAAGCGTCTTCCGAAATGCATTTTGTGACTGCGAGACTAACGTAATCGACTGTCGAAGAGCAAAAGTCTTGTCGGAGTTCGTCATATATTATGCTATGTATAAAAGTGGGAGGGAAACAAACTACAAAGTCAAAGCCCCAGTGGATAACGCAAATATCTCTACGATATACAAACTTATTAACTGCTACAACGTATATAAAATTTTTCTTACTATTATGTGGAGAAAAATACGGTATTTAAATAGTGTAATATCCTGTGCGTGGCGTAACTTGGCGGACCAATGGCAAGCGGCGAGACCGAGCCGGTAAGGGGGTTCGGCTAGAGTGGAGATGGAGTGGTTTTTGAGTTTTTTGGGGATATTTTGGAGTTGGGCTGAGGAATTGGATTGGAATAATGGTTTCACTGGCTAGATAGAGGTTGGACACAAATGGCGCCCAACGTGGGGCGCTATTTGTATCCAACAAATGGTGTCCCTGGTTGGGCGCCATTTGTAACAAATCAACTTAGAGATGGACATTCCAACTTTTAGATTGTCTATACCATCTAGGCTTGAAAAAAGGACGATCGAACAATTTAGAGAGCGAACAGAGACTGAAGATGTTCGGAAGACCTCCTAAGAAAGAGGAAGAAAGACCAGATGCAATAGTGGAATCTATTGCTGTAATATGTCCATTATCTGTGAACCATCAAATTATGGTTATTTGACCATTCAAAGAAGTGCAAGATACAGTCTTGCACTAACTATCTGAATGGTAACTATCTGGAAGGGAACATCATCCACCTTACCATCTAGACAGTTGTAATAACGTTATCCTACCATCGTATCCTGATAATTTCATCCTCATCCAACTCAATACTGATCTTCCTCACCCGGATGGTAATAACACCCACCTCACCATCTAGACTATGGTTAATCTATCATCGTACTCTGATAATCTGACCCTCATCCATCTCAATACTGATCTTCCCACCTTGCCATCTAGCCTGGGTCCATCTGATTCTTAAATCCTGATAATTTAAACCCATCAAACCATTGATCATCCTCATCCAGATAGTAATCCTAACTATCCTGACTCTCCAACCCTGCCCACTATCGAACCTAAATACTTTCAGAACCACCATTTCAATCAAACTCTAAATAAGCCATCAGGTATCTACCTCCACCTTCCACTACGCAATCCCAACCATCTAAATAAAAGTGTCAACCTTCTGATCTTCCAGACTCCCAACCTAAAAGACCTTCTATTCTCCCCAGCCTACACCTAGATCCACCATATATCTACACCATCCAGTTTTATACCTTCCAGGTCCTGTTTCCTAACCCCAGATCCACTTTCTCCCACCACCTCTCCAGACCATCGAATCCCCTTAAGGTGCCAAGCTGGTCGGGCTCGTTGGTCCGCCGAAAACGTTAACAAAAATGAGATTTGACTCTCGAGGTAGGCCCTGAACGTCTTTCTTCCAACATGGTAAGAGGTGTCTGAACATTTGGTTTACTGTCATGGCAAGTTGTTAGACGTCGCTTTTTCTCTCTCGCTACTACGTTTATCGTGTGTCTCCAGTGAACAGAGTCGTCGCGCGACGCGACTAAATGCTGATAAGTGCGTGGGTCGGCGTGCTAAAGCGAAACTAACGGTTAAGTACTTGGATTGCTATACGACGAAATTGAGCAAGTCGCGGCATAATTGGACCAACGAAGGGTTGCGTTTGTTTCGTTTGTCCAAGTATGCAAAACAAAAATCCCTGCAGAAAAATTGTGGAGAGACCATATGTACCATCATATGTACCAACACAAATTCAAGTTGTATGGCCAGAATATGTCACGTACATGCCTGGTGTATGCGTATCATGTATGGATATAAAACACATATGGCCAGAATATGTCTGGTATATACAGGCCATGTATGAAATATATGTGGGGATCATATATGCAACATAATTGGACAGAGGAAAAACATATGGCACATATAGGTCATATATAGCTGACATAAATCTGTCATAAATGCGACATAAATGCGACATAGATATGGCATAAATGCGACATAAACGCGATTCAGATGTTGCATAAATGCGACGTAGATGTAGCATAAACGCGACATAGATGTAGCATAAACGCGACACAGATGTAGCATAAATGCGACATAAATGTAGCATAAATGCGACATAGATGTGACATAAATGCGACATAAACGCGACATGAAGGTGGCATAACTGTTACATAAATGTGGCATAAATGTGACATAAACATGACATAAATGCGACATAAACGTGACATAAATGGTCCTGAAAATTTTTCGGCGGGACAAAGCGACCAATATAACTCGTCCGGGGTGTGCGATAAAAAATGTATTGACACTTGGCGTACTGTACGAGTAATATAGAATACAAAACAAACGTAATAAGTAATAAGACAATAACCTGTCGAAACTCTAGATATGATACGATTCGTTAGAAGTATCATCGACTCTCTATCCTTACGTAATTATGTATAATATATACATATATAATAACTCTGAATTCATGTCGGAGCGAAACGTCGTGATATATCGAGGTTTCATTAACGTGGCCTCAAATCCGGGTCTATTTTCATTTAAAGCTATACGAACGTATCGATAAGAGCGTTGAAATATACAAATCGCGTAGCAAAGCGTATCGTGTTGGACGAATCTAGAATGACGTACTCGCGTAATGGCGTTGCTGAAGGTACCCGCGATGAAAAAGGTGCACGAAAAAGGAGCGCGTTTTTTCGTTATTACCGGCGTATTTTCTTCGAATGTCCCTGCCAAACGCTGATCAATCGTCAACGATCCCGAACATGCGTCGGGGCTTTCATTCGCTTTTCAGAGCAGAAATGCGTTTCGGCTCTGGACACGCGGATGCGTTCAGATGGTTATGAAGATGGGGAATTAGATGTATTCGTCATTGGAAGAAAGATTATTTTTATTTTATAAGGATTTTTTAGATTTTATTTCACGTTTTTTGTATATTAAATTTTAAGTTTATTATTTTTAATAAACTTAAAATTGTATTTTATTTAAGGTTACAAAGTTATTTTAAGGTTATTTTAAAGTTTAGAAAGGTTAAGCAGATTGAAGAAGTTGGAAAGATTATAAGAACTGTAGGAGAATTTTTGCTCGAATTCTATGCCTATGGAAGAATTTGGGGAATTTTTGTTTTAGATGATTTTTGGGCGAAATTCATCATCGTCCGATAAGCGAATGAAAATCCTGGATTGAAAGAAAAAGACGGAAAAATGCTGGTTCAGTGTGTCTTCGGATAAATATTTTTGATACACCAATGTAATGTTCAGAATGTCTTAGGGTTTTTAGAATTTTGCAATGAATTTGAGAAATTCTCAGAATATTTTAGAATACGTGAACGTTCCAACAATTCTCAGATTTCTGGTGACAAAACTTGACATTCTGAGAATTTTCGAGATTTTATTAATTATTTAGCATGTAATTTCCGAAATTCTCAGAGTAATTAATATATTGTGAGAATATTTTCGAAAATCTGGAAATTCTTAGACTTTTTCATAAACCATCAAAAGTTCTTGGAGTATTGCAGAATTTCGAAGTATTTGGCTAGGAACTTTTGAAATTCTCAGAATATTTCAGAATATCTGAGACTTTCAAAAAATTCTCAGAACTCTCGTTATAAACTTTCATAGAATATTCGAGAATTTTTAGATTCCTTTGCATCTAATTTCTGAAATTATTAAAATTCTTGACTTAGTCTGAAAATATTTCAGAAAGTCTGAAAGGCTAAAATAATTCGCAGAATAAATTCTTAGAATATATTTTCGCAACAAATTCTTAGAATTGATTCTCAGAACAAATTCTCAGAATAAATTCACGTAATAAATTCTCAGAATAAATTCTCAAAATAAATTCTCAGAATATATTCTCAAAATAAATTCTCAGAATATATTCTCAGAACAAATTCTCAGAATAAATTCTCTGAATAAATTCTCAAAATAAATTCTCATAATAAATTCTCTGAAAAATTTCTCAAATTACATTCTCAAAATAAATTATCAGAATATATTCTCAGAACAAATTCTTAGAATAAATTCTCGCAACACATTCTCAGAATCATTTATCAGAATAAATTCACTTAATACATTCTCAGAATAAATTATCAGAATAAATTCACGTAATAAATTCTCAGAATAAATTCTCAAAATAAATTCTCAAAATAAATTCTCAGAATATATTCTCAAAATAAATTCTCAGAATATATTCTCAAAACAAATTCTCAGAATAAATTCACATAATAAATTCTCAGAATAAATTCTCAAAATTAATTCTCAAAATAAATTCTCAAAATAAATTCTCAGAATATATTCTAAGAACAAATTCTCAGAATAAATTCTCTGAATAAATTTTCAAATTAAATTCTCAAAATAAATTCTCAGAATATATTGTCAGAACAAATTCTCAGAATAAATTTTCAGAATAAATTCTCAAAATAAATTCTCAAAATAAATTCTCAGAATAAATTCTCAGAATATATTCTCAGAACAAATTCTTAGACTAAATGTCCCAGAATTTTTCAGAATTCCTCATAATCTTGCAGAAATCCTCACAACCCCACATTTTTAGCATTCCACCAACATTCCTCCGACTCTCCACCCTCCTCCTAACCCCACCCAATCCCTCTACGTCACAAGTCACGTTATATCTACACCTACACCGTCTCTTCCGTCGGACCGCAGCTGAGAAATCGGCAAATTATGGCACATTGATTGTGAAAGTCTCATCGAATTCTGCTGCATCGGCGTTGGGGCGGGTAAAGCCGGCTTCGGCCAGGGGCGGATGTGGAGGGGGAGTGGGGGGGTCCCAGCACCGGCGCCTCGGCTCGAAATAATTAATATTTTTCTCTAATTGCGTCGCCCGTTTAACGAACGCGCGCTTTCGAAAGCTCCGATTGCAGTTATTAGCCGGACCTCGGCTGCTGCGACTGCACGCGGCCACACCCACCGGGTGGCCTCGTTTCTTACCGGCGGCTTGTATTTTTAAATTCGCGCAAATTTTAAGCTCGATGCGGGATAAGCGGTATCGAGATTGATAGCGCGGTTTGCGTTCTACGCAGCCTGGGGAAATATTCGACGAGTGTCGGGGGAGGGGGGGGGGGAATGTCGCGTGGCGCGGATCAATTTCTGGAGACGATTGGGTTGATTTTTTTTCCAATTTGTCCTTGAAATTGGGAAAATTCCGGATATGAGGATTTATGAAGAAGTCTGAAAAGTGGGAATTCGAGAAGTGGGATTTTTATGATTTGGGCTTGAGAATTAATTTTCAAAGTTTTAAGTAACTTCTCCAATTCCCCAAAGCATTCTATGCGCGAAAACCGTCGATACACCCGAACGGGCAAAAAAAGCGAAACAAAAGTCCGCGAAATAATTCATCCCAGAAAAAACCTCCGATCGCCTGCGAATCGTACCCTGCAAAAATATCGCATTGAAAAGAATAGAAAAGATTTGGATATTTTGAATTCTATCCTGGCAGGATCGCCTTACAAAATTTGTAACGTAACAAATGGTGCCCCACGTTGGGCGCCATTTGTTACAAATTTGTAATTTGGGTCGTTTTGAATGTAATCATTCAAAAAAAGTATTCAAATCGCCTTAGAATATAAGGCTATCCTGGCAGGATCGACTTTCAAAATTTTGTAACAAATGGGTCCCTACGTTGGGCGCCATTTCTTACAAATTTGTAATTTGGGTCGTTTTGAATCCGAATTCTTCGCTGGGAATAAAACTGAATTCCTTTTTTTAAAAAATGAATTCCTTTTTTAAAAAATGAATTCCTGAGACCCAATTCTTCAAACTGATACCATTTTTAGTCTGAATTAGAACAGAATTGAGAATAATAAAATGAATCCTGAACCTTTCCCAAAAAAATTCACTTAATTTAAAAAAATTCTTTTCTATTCTTTTCCATTCGACATTTTTTGCAAAGTATCGATTCTTCCTCAGACCTGATCGAACTGAAATTTTTTCCGTCGCGCATAATTCGCGCTATAAATTAATTATTAATTAAACAACGTGTTATTACTCGCGGCCCATTCAGCTTGATCTGATATCCGATGAAGATTTCGGCTCCGAGATTGCGAGCTGAAAAGCTCCGGCAACAAAAGACGCGGCGGGTTTGATTATTTAAACATTTCCGGCATGCTTTTAATAGACGCTGATTAATTCGGTCTTTGGCGCGACTGCATTATACGTATTAATGAGCGCATGGAAAAATGTCCGGTGCTTCTTTTTTTTTTTTTTTTGCCGCCGGCTGTTGAATCGGAGGCAGTCAGAACCCGCATATCGACGCCAAAAGCCTTTGGTTTTGCATATCGCTAATGAAACATATTTACCTTGTTCGAAGGCAGAAAGCAGTCCTTTTTTAGAGCTTATATCTTTCGTTTTCGCGAGAAAAAGGCCAAGGATGAATGGGTTCTGAAAGGTTCGATTTGGATTTTTAGAAACCTCTAATTTACGAAATTTATAAAGGAAAATGTCTTCGAAGTTTAGAAGGTTTTGGAAGTTCAACATTTGAAGCTTAGGAAATTTTTAGATTTTTTAATGGGGTGCGACTCGGGTATCAAAAGCTCTTTGATATCTTGGTTTTTTTTCGATATTTCGCGCTCTAATTGGTCCAAGTCGGTGCCCAAAAACAGTAATTATTTCAGCCGAGGATCGGGTGTCTCTGGGAAGTTTCATAAAATTTCGATCGATCGGCTCGAATCGTCCGAACGATGGGCAGAAGCAATTAACGGCCCTGGGATACGCTCTGGCTCGAAAATGATACGATTTCTAAAGTTACGCGAAAAGTGGAATCGCGGATTTTTCGGCAATTTTTTCGCCCGATTTTGCGCGTTCGTATTTCCGCCTTGTTTGAAGAAGCGCAACTTGTTTTATGACTCGCGTTATCGTTCGAAATGGAAATATTGCAAAAATTGACGGAATAACGAAACAAAATTTCGACCGTCGTCCCGCTTCAGAGTGTCTTTACGTGTAAGTATAAAATTGCAAAACGTGGGTCTTGGCCTACGGTTGGCGCGATCAGGCTGCTGGACGAGAGAGCACGAATTTCGACGCCTAACGCCTAACTTAACTACGCTTTTCGGTAATTGAAAACTTTTGCATCACAGACTCGTTCGACCGGTCGTACTTTTGCCTCGCCCTAAACGCTAAATAGACATCTACAAATCATACCGAACCATACACCTAGCCTAGCCTAAGAAATTTTGCACGTAGAACAAGTAGCCCCGAATACTGGAATCGAAATTGCACGAAATGCTGTCAGCGAATACTTGGGTCGGGCCCGGGATGCCCGAAATTGCACGTAAATGCTCTCGAGGCCAGCCACCAGCCCAATCGCCCGAATTTGGGTCGCGGAATCGCCCAATCCCAAAGCCAACTTTCTTTTTCTTCGCTGGGAGTGTCGAGGCTGTCTACAGAGCTGAAAAGAACTTATGGGATACCATATGGAACAGTGTTTCAGGTGGTGTTTTGTGTGGAATACCATATGGAACCCCATATCAGGTGGTAGTTTATTTGGGACACCATATGGAACACCACATTAGGTGGTATCCTGTGTGGAATACCGTTGGAACCCCATATTAGGTAGTATCCTGTGGGGATACCATCTGGAACCCCATATCAGGTGGTACTTCATTTGGAATACCTTATGGAACACCACATCAGTTGGTATCCTGTGTGAAATAACATTAGGAACCCCACATCAGGTGATATTCTACATGGACTACCATCTGGAACCTCATATTAAGAGGAATTTCCTTTGGGGTACCATATGGAACTCTGTACTAGGTAATATCCTGCCTGGAATACCTTATGGAACACCACATTAGGTGGTATCCTGCGTGGTATAGCATATGGGGACGCACATCAGGTGATATCCTTCATGTACTACCACTGGATCCTCATATTAAGAGGTATCTCATGTAGCATACCATGTAAAGGTTCCTTATCAGGTGATATTCCAATTGGAATACCAATTGGAACCCTATTCCACATAGTATCCTGCGTGGAATACCTTAAGGAACCCCTTGCCAGGTGGTATCCTACATGGATTACCATTTGGGACCCCATGCCATGTGGTATCTCATATGGCATACCATGTACAAGCTTCCTGATCAGATGATATTCTACTTGGAATACCAAACAACCCTTAATCCATGTGGAACCCCAAATCAGGTGGTATCCAGTTTGGACCACCTTATGGAACTCCACACCATGGAATCAGGGACAATATCTTACATGGAATACCGTACA
Organism: Ceratoteleas bidentatus; assembly: GCA_022817645.1. Taxonomy (NCBI): domain Eukaryota; kingdom Metazoa; phylum Arthropoda; class Insecta; order Hymenoptera; family Scelionidae; genus Ceratoteleas; species Ceratoteleas bidentatus. Next base: position 31,624 of record JABFPB010000367.1, read on the forward strand.
AGATATTGTCCTTGATAGGATTATATCCTAAATGGAACTCCAAATGGAATTCCACCACCACAAACTTGGTGCCACTCCACCAGGTATCCCATCCGACATGTTTCAGCCCATGATGAGCGACCAGTCAAAATCGCGAAAGACGAAAGCTCTCGTATACTGCGTCGCTGGGTTTTTAAAACTTTTCCTTGTTCGCCGCCGTCAATCTCTGCGATATAGATATAGATAACGTCTTTCATCTTAAATCACGACTTTGTCTTAAATATGTATATATGTATACACGTTCTGTACAGTGTGTCCCATAATCGCTGGCGATTCCCGGACGGATCCGCGGACTGTTTCAATTGTGCGGACCATCGGAACCCCGTCCGGGTGGTATACTCTCGGTGAACAGTACAACTACAGTCGAAGTGCGCTCCTCGGCTCGTATACATGGGTTCTCGATCACAATCGCCGGTGTTTGACGGAAAAGCGAACATTTGTGCCGCGGTTCGGTATATAGAAGAAGCGGGGTCGACTCGCGCGGCTGTCGATAAGTCTTGAAAAAGGGGGCAAAAACGGTATACGTCATTACGCGCGATACGCCGCCCAAAGGGACAAACACAACGAGAAAGACTTAGAGATTTACGATCACATTACGAGGCGTTGTCACGCTCAACGCTCGTCTTACATACGCAGAGACACTGAGGCAAAAGAGAGGTTAAATGCACCATACGCATTTCGAGATTTCCTCTGTTCGTTGCGTTGAAGAATATCGAGGGTGCAAAGTAGTTCTTTTGCGTCCTGCCAGGATCGCCTTAGGATATAAGGCGATCCTGGCAGGATCACCTCAGAATATAAGGCGATCCTGACAGGATCGCCTCAGAATATAAGGCGATCCTGGCACGATCGCCTCAGAATACAAGTCGATCCTGGCAGGGTCGCCTTAGAATATAAGGCGATCCTGTTAGGATCGCCTTACAAAAGTTATCGATTTGGCTGAAATTTCTGAAAATTATGTAGAAAGTTGTCCAAGTCCAATGTTCGTCTAATCCTAACCTAACTTTTTACTTCTGGCTGAATAAAGAATGAAGTATACTCGAAATGAGTCCATTTCCTAACCTCGAAAGGGTACATTTCAGCCTTCCTTTTCCCTCAGCGTTAATTTCAATTGTTTAATGATTCGTTTTAATGTGGTTATACATATTACATAATTATCCTTATCGTTTGCGTGTGTCATTCGGGTGGGTGGGGGCCGTTTTCGTCGATTCTGTCGATTTACTCATTTAAATTGCATCCGCCACGTTTTCTTGTATCCTTCTTTCGTACTGTATCAGAGTATTCATAGTTGCAGTATTAATATAATATTATATATATATTTATATATATATACCTTAATAAAATACGATAAAATCACTGCCGCGAGCAGCAATTCCGAGGCACTACGAACAGGCCATAACCAATATGGCCGCACAATTTCAAATCTCTCTTCTAAATTAAAAAAAACTATACATATGTATATATCTATACTTGTATATACATACGTGAGCGTCGCGCTCGCATACACATGACCCCCGGCGCAACATCAACGTACATATTTTGTCAATCTTATATTCGTAAATTGTTAAATAACCGTGCGTCGCGACCTCGTTCGGCGTCAACGTCCCGTCCGGAGGGGCCTAATACACAATTAATTATATACTTATATATCTCGTTATTATGTACGAATTATGTAATGTACAAAATTAGAGAGATCACACGTCTTAATGTAGAAATTTTATAAGACTATCTCTAGCACGTGAAACGGTTCATCCACCCAGCTCATTCATCGTCTCCTGCCACCACTTCGGTCCTCGTCTCCTTCCTTCCTCTCCTCTTTCTTTCATTTATTAAGTATTGCCATGAAATGTACGGGTGATGTTAATAAATTTGATGAGCGGACGATCGAGGGTCCTCAGTTTGAGCTACGCTATTGACTATTCTAATATAACTCTACGCTACAGTGTCTCAGCCTTCTTCCACAGTCCCTCCTCTTCGGAAGCTTAGTCTTCCACCTTATCGCTATCCTTTTCCTCCACGCTTTTCTTTCTCCTTTGTTTCGTCCTATTCGACGATACCTATAACCACAAGGTTACTTTGCGTCTTAAGCATCCCTCTTGTTGCTCCTATTTCCTCCCTTACATAGTAATCAGCACCAATCTGATTTAAAACCAATAAAAATATCGTCATATAATTAATCTAACCAGTTGTATAAATATACATTCAAATATCATAATAGTATACAAGATTCGCGCAGGCGTCCTCCAAACGCCGGCGCCCTATCCTCAATCGGTTCCTTCCCGTGTCACCATCCCTTCCTTCGTCATCAGTTCCTCATCCTTCATCTCCTCGTAACGCATTTTTTGGCACGGGTCTGCTCAATCGCGGGCCGTCCACTCGTTATCAGTCTTTTTCTTGCAACAACTCCCCCGATTGGCCGGGGACTTAAGTGGGGAGGCTGCGCCGCGCATGCGCACGGAGCCGGCGACTGCGACGATAATAATCCATCTGTCGTTACCATTACTCGCTATCAATAATAATAATATAATTATGCGTATATATCTGTAACAGGGCTATTGCGTCGGGTTGTGTCCTTGAGAAGGATCCGGACAACATGGCGCGGGGCGCCGGGCCGCCATCTCGATTCGTACGACTGCGAAGGCACGTTGGTACTGCCAATTGATTGTTATGTATACTGTGACAGTAAAAATAACGCCATCTATGTCTGTATATAAAAAGTGTTCTGGAAGCACGGCTTGAAATGATAACAGGTCTATGCTGGGTTCTGGCCCGGGGCCCCGCGCGTCCGGGAGAAAGGCTATTGCGGTGCGCGCGCAGCCGCGCGGCTCCCGCGCATGCGCGCGGCTCCCGCCATTGAGCAGCCCCGTCGCGCCGCTCAGTCCTCCTGCACGTCCCGCGACTCCAGTTTAAAACATAGGCAAGTTAAATATTGTATCACAATCATTTCAGTCTGATCGAAATCGAACATGTTCAACCCGTTTAGAGAGAAACACATTTGCAACGGTAATATGGCTATTGTTGTCGTAGATGGGTGGCGGAGCAGTCGGTACGACCTGTGGGTGGGTGGAGGGGGAAGTGGGGGGCAAGGGGCACTCGTCGGACCGGGACGTGGAAGCTCGCGTGGTTGCTGCGAGGACGGTTCTGGTAGTTCTACGACGCTTACAAAAGTTCTACGACTTTTGTATGGCGATCCTGCCAGGATCCTTCCCCCCGACATGGCACGAGCAGATCTTGAGGGAGGGGGCCTCCCCCCGAATTCGGCCGATGATATGACTAGCAATCGAATTTTGAAGCCCACGGCAGTCCAACCGAAAGACGCGCAATTTTGTCCGCCCAATTAATTTAAACTTCCCGCGGTTTCTAGCTTGGCTAGGAACCCGGGACCGCGCGAGGTTTTCACTTAAAATTACGGAAAATCACATTTGACAGCATCACAAGACAATCAGTCAACGGGTGGCAGCCGGCCCCGCTGCCACCGCGGTTTAAAATTTTGACAACAACAACCCCCGGCCGAGCGGATTTTCACCCTGACTCGCAACAACCACCCGGGCTCCCGGCGATACAACCATCGCGTCGGCGTACAGAAGTATTCGCAGTAATAGTAAGTGGTAAGTAGTAGTAGCAGTAATGGGAGCAATATACAATGTTTGAAACACGTCGAGCTGCGATGACCAACAATTCAACAAGGTAATAAAATTAATAAAAAATATGCCTACAAAATACTCAATAGAATAATAATAATAATATATATAATATATAATAGTAAATAATTAATAATATACAATAATAATAATAATACTCCAACATGAAAAACCGTGGGCGAAGAACCGAGTTGGGCTGCGCATAACGGGTGTGATTGAGACCAGCAGAACCAGCAGGCGGCGAGAAGTATACGAACAGACCGTCGTTTCTTCGCAAAATAAACTACCAAAACTGAAAAACGTCCTTGACATTCGTGGAAACCCGCGGAAGGTACCAAAAGACTAACTCCGCGAGTCTATTCCGGACTCGCGTATGCCTCCCGGCGCATTGGCGCCCAACCAGGGCGCGTTGGCGGCCAACCTGGTCGCGTTGGCACCCAACCTGGTCCGCTGGTCGCAACCTAGACGGTCTGAGAACGAGTGGCTCCCGGCCTGAGGGGTGGGGTGGGTGGTTTGGATTGGTCGACGGGTTGCATCGTGTAAAGGTTTACCTGAAAATGCATTGCGAAGCTCGACGCACGAGGAAACGACATTACGGGCCCGACGGGCCCGCTAATCCTAAAAGAAATGCACAACAAATGTCACGGATAGAGTTGCTGCTGGAAGGCGTTGGCGGGCTCCTGGTGGACGCCTAACCTGGTGCCTCTTAGGACGACCTCGTCCTCGATCTTGGGTCTCACCGGGTCCGGGTCCTGGAGGCGGCGCTGGAACCTCAGCGGCAGTCCTGCTGGCTAGTAGGCGGCAGGATGGACGGTTAGTCACTGGGGCGGCAGTCCGGTTGGCGGCTTGAACTCGCCGGCGACGGCGACGACGTTCTGGCCCGGGAACTGCGCCCCGGAGACCGGTGGCTGGTGGTTGAAGGCAGGCGCGTAGCACTGCGGGAAGTACAGCTCGGGTTTGACCACTGCCGGGGTGAGGCCGCGGGCCACGGTGACCGGTCCCAGCCCCCCCGGAACCCCCGGATGGGTCTTGACGTCCCCGTTGGAGTTGCGCCGGACCTTGGCCGCGTGGGGGTTCATGTGATTGTCGATGTGCTTCTTGACCTCGGGCTCGGTCGCGAAGCGCCGCCTGCAGTTGGGCATGGGGCAACAGAAGGGTCGGTCTCCCTGGTGGGTCCTGGTGTGCTGGTCCAGGATCGCCTTCTGCCGGAAGTCCTTGCCGCACTGCTGGCACTTGTAGGGCTTCTCGCCGGTGTGGATGCGCAGGTGCTGGTTCAGGATGGTGCGCTGCCGGAAGTTGCGGCCACAGTAGACGCAGCCGTAGGGCTTCTCGTTGGTGTGGATGCGCAGGTGCTGGGTCAGGTGGGACTGCTGGCGGAACCGTTTGCCGCACTCGGGACAGGGGTAGGGCCGGGACTCGATGTGGATGCAGCCATGCTGCAGCAGGGTAGACTTCTGCTTGAATTCCTTCTGGCAGATGGGGCAGCGGACGTAGAGGGGCATCCCTGCGGAGCGACCGTGTTGGATGACGTCGGGGAGGCAGGCCTTGTTGACGCCTTGCTGCTTGATGTACTGGATGGCCCCGAAGGAGCCGGAGCCACCGGGACCGAAGATGGCGTGGTTGCCGCCCTTTGGGTCCTTGAAGTAGGCCGGGTACTGGGTGGAGTTGGTGTCGGGCGCGGGGCTGAAGGCCCCGGACTGGGTGTCCGTGTCGCCGAAGCTGGAGTTGACTTCTTCCTTGCCCTCTTCGGGTGGGAAGGGCACGTCCTGCGGCCACAGGGTCGGGGTCATGCCGTTCTTGAAGATCAGGTGCGGACTCACGTCTGCAATGAGGAAGACAGAGGGTGACCGACGTTTTTTGGCGGCTCGGGGGTTTAGTTGAGACTAGATACGAGGTACTTAAGCTTGGTAAGCGATTAGAGTGGTGTCTGGGTTAATGGTTTTAGGGGGAGGAACCTGAAGGTACATCGGATGTTGCGAATGTGTCGTTGTCGTTCTCGATGGTGACTCTTTAGGAAGGGGCTTTTTTGGGAAGGCTGAGGGGTATGGTTGGAGATTGACACAAAGTTTAGTAAGCGATTAGAGTGGTGTCTAGGGTGTTGGCTTGTGGGTGCATCAGAGGAAAAAACTTGTCGATGCTTTCGTTCTCCCTAGATGATTCTATTAGATCGAGGGGTTTAGCTAAGACTAGGCATGAAGTCCTGAAATTTAGTAAGCGATCAAAGTGGGTCACTGGTGTTAGGAAAGCACCGAAGGGAGGAGGACATTCGACCCTTTTGTACCATGTGGTTTTCGTGGTGTCGTTGTCGTTCGCGATGGTGGTTTTCTTTCAATTGGGGTCTGAGGGTTGGGAATGCGAACAAAGGGGGTCTACCTTTGTCGAATATGAAAACTTTTCCTTAAAAAATGTATTCCCTTCGTTTAACATGAAAGTAATCGATCTTAGAAAACTTGAATTTTGAAATTTCGCAAATTTTCTTAATCTTGATGTTTCGATAGTGTAAAATCGTGTGTTCTGTATCGAATTGCTTGGACTGTCGTTCCTAATTTAATTTCCTAGGGACTGATCTAATTAATTCACTCCCAGTATTCTCCTCGAATCCGAATGAAGGAAGCGACTTATTAGCAACTGTATTATTGAATGACATCTGAAGACGCGCGAAGCGTTGAAATATTTATCCGAATTCGTTATTTCGTGTCCGATCAGGACCGCGGATGAAAATTTAATGGAACAATAAACGCGCGATTGGCCGAATGAAAATAAACACGTCGACGCTCCGTAATTATAAACCGCGAAGCCCAAATATCAGCATTAATTCATTATTAACCGTCGCTTTGTCGCCTTAAACACATTTTCCGATCGCGCTTCCTGCTGTAATATGCTATTTATAATAAAACGCGCATCATACGACTCGATACGTCGTTAATTAAGTCGCGCGCTAATTCAATAAACTTGGACAACTTAAAAATGAATAAAGCGATGTTTTACACGGTACAATTTATTTAACGCGCGCGGACGGCAAAAGCGTGAAAATTGGCATCCGAAAATAAACCTTTGTCCCCGATATAAACGTCGCTGTTTAAATACGAACGGAACAAGCTTTTATTCAATAATTGCGACACAGCGGGACACCCGTCAATAAATTAATCCCAATTTTGAAAATCGCGAGGTTCAAGTGCGTCAAGGGGATTACACTCAGGCAAAAATTTGGGGTAAAATTTACCCCGAAATTCAATAGTGTTAAAATTGGGGTACAATTTTTGACCACCCAACATTTTCACCACCATTCAGCAATTTTATAAAAAAAAAAAAAAATTAAAAAAAATAAGATCTGAAATGTTCTGGTACAAAAGAGTCGAAATTTGACTAAACCTAGTTTTTCTTCGATAAAAAATGGCAAAAAATTTTAATTTGCACACAGTTAAAATTTGGTCTATTTCCATAACGTTTCAGGGGATTCCCTCAATAAAAAATTCAAGTGTTGCAAGTTTTCCGACTGCCTTGCAATCGCGCGATTTTTTGTTTTCGGGTGGTATCGGTCTCGATTACGTCACGCCTGATTTCTTGTTAATTTTTTCGTCTTCGTTTTTCTCGTTCATGCATTTTCGTCATCGCCAATTGTTATCGGCTGACAAGAAAAAAGTTATTGTATTCAGGCAACGACAACGAAAAAAACTGTCTTCGTTATCACTACGTGTCAGTAGGTTGGGATCCACTTTCTCCACCTGGAAAGGATGTATTTCTTTCAGCCAAACAAGATAAAAAGATGAAGTATAAATTTCGATCATATGCCGTGGACGAAGCATTGATTGGAATGCGTTTAAATCACGTGGGGAATGGCCTCGGTGAGAGGATCGGGGGGAGGGGGAGACGCAATTTTATGATGCTCGAAATTAAGGTGTCTAAGGGTTTAAAATTTGTTTAACATTTATAAAATGTTTTATTATTAAAATATTTATAAACATTTATAAATTTTTTTCGACGACATTAAAATCATACTCTTAATTGATTTAATAAAAAAATGGATTAAAATTAGTAAACGGATAAAAAATAAATAAATAATAAAATTAATTAATTAAATAAATAAATAAATAATAAATGAACCAAATAAAGCAAATAAATAAATTAATTAATTAAGTAATTAATTAATCAATTAATAAAAAATACAAAAAATGAAAAAAATTGTTTAAAAAAAATTTAAGTTAGTTAAAAGATATTTAAATTTGAGTTCCTTTGATAATAAATTTCTCAATTAACTATTAAACAAAATAAATTTAACGATTATTTATGGTGAGTTAAAATTAGGCAATGAATAATTTGTTTAAAAACGTAACAATTTATTTATTGAACCTTTTTACAGTGTGCTTAATCGTAAAATTAGAAAATGTAGAAAAGAGAGGAAAATTAGTGAAATGTTAGTGCAAATTCTACGTTTAAAGAAAATTAAGTATCAGATAACCTCAATTCAGAGATTAACTATTTGTAAAAAGCATTCGTATGCCGTTCTATTTACCAGAAATTTTATTTTGAAAAAAACCCATTTTATTGAATAAGCAACGAAAAATTATGATACTTCAAGAAATTAAAATGTTCATCAAATTGTATTTCGATGATAAATTGTTATTATAAAATGTCTCTTGAAAATCTTTATTTTTTGTAATAAACATTGTAAAAGAAGTTTAATGAAAATTCAAATAATAAAATGATATATTAAAAACTAAATAATTAATTAACAAAAATAAAATTCCCATTAAAAATAAAATATAAATTTAATTTTTTCACCTTTAAAAATTGTAAAATTATTTTAAATCAATTTCGATCAACATTAATATGAAATTTCAATTAAAAAATATATTATTTATTTTTAAAAATAATTTGTATTATTAAAAATGATTTAGTATAAATAATCTGGTAATGTTAATTCAGAAACTAAGCATACATATTGCAATAGTTAACAAAACTGTTTTCTAAGGTAAGTTTGAGGTCAAAGGAGAGTTAATGCGGTGGAAAATGAGGGTTTCGTTTGTCATTTCCGTAGCGTTTGCACCGTCTAATAACACAAACAGTCTTCAAGTTTAATCCCGGCAATTTATCCCCGAACAAATCGCTTTTTTGCACTGACAATTTATGCTTGCCATGAAATCGACAAATAAGATGCAAACTTGAGACTTTAAAGCGGGAGACGGCCGAGTCAGTAAATTTTGTCATTAAGGTAACTGGCGTCCCACAAAAATAAAACAGGTACAAAAATAAAAACGTCGCTTTATTGCACTTCCCATCAATTTCACGTATCAATAACGCCGGCCTCGAAATAACTATAATTATCCCGTGTACAATTTCAGTCGGGATTCTAATTTTTAGGATTATTTTAGCGTTATGAAAAACTGAATTTTCGAATTCATAAATGACAATTTTTTTATCTTTTACGAGTTTTTTTGAGTAATTTACAGTTTTGTGTGAAAGTAGCATTTTTGCTAGAATTAGCAATATTTTTATTTTAGAAATTAATTTGAAATAATTCTACTAATTTTTCATTCGTCGATACTCTAACTCATAATCTATTAATTAGATATTTTTTACCCGAAAATCTTAATTAAATTATGTATAAATAAACCTTACTTAAAATAATACAGTACTAGTCTCATTTAACTCAATGTTAAAACTTTGAAATTCAACAATTAATTTCTCGAGAACTAAACGGTGAAAATGGCTGAAATTTTGGCAAATAAAATTAATCGCCGCGTATTTTGATAAACATTTTTTTCAAACCTCAATCTTTATTTTCACTTAATTTTTTAACGGCCTCAAAAAATCTCTGAAAACCCACCCAAAATAAAAACTGCCATCGAAATCGTAAAAAATAGCATTTCGAATCGGGAATCCTCGCTACGTGCTTCGAATCATTTTTCGCCTCGTCGAGATTTTTTCGGCCCGAATCCGAGAAAAAGTTTCGCCGCAAACATCATTAATATTCCCGAGCAGGTATTATAATTTAAATAGACACGCGTAACGTCTAATCCGGGCTGGCATTGAAATTCGGATCCGAAAAAACGTCGCTCCAACCCATCAATCAATTCGCGCGATTAAGCACGCCCAAAATAAAAAAAAAGCCGAAAAAAGCGTCGTCCGGTTACAATATTAATACTGATAATAAAATATATAATAATAATTAATAATAATAATAATAATAATAATAATAATAATAATAATAATAATAATAATAATAAAAATAATAATAATAATAATAATAATAATAATAATAATA
>JABFPB010000368.1:0-41368 GCA_022817645.1 Ceratoteleas bidentatus
TGTAATTATAACTTCCTAGGTAGGGAAGTTATACATTTATAACTAGGGAAGTTATAACTTTAGAACTTCCCTACCTAGAATGAAGGTAGGGACGACTTCTAAACCAATCATTTTCTCCAAACCTGACTTAGGTATGTCCTGGGAATATACCTACATGACAAATGTCGGGTGGTTCAAGAGTGGACATCCACGGAATAGGAGTGGTGGATGTGGACCTTTTGTGGTACCCCGCGTGACATTGGCACAAATTCGGAGCGACGCATTCGCCGTTCACACATGGGGGGTCGCAGATGGGTTTGCAGACCTGGTCAGAAAAAGACCCGTTGTCTCTTTTGTATCCCTGCTTACACTGGCAGACATGGGGCTGGGTGCAGTCTTCGTTTTCCTGGCAGAGGTCGCCACAGTCGGGACTACAGGTGAAACCGTCTTCGTTCAGTATGTAGTTTTCATCGCAGACACATACGTTGGGTCGAGCACAGGTCCCATTAATGCAGGTGTTCAAGCAGGTAGGACGGCAGTCGAGAAGGTTATGATATTTATAGAGGCTATGATCCAGGTATCCCTCACAACAGACTCTTTTAGTCTCCCAGGTGACGTCCATCTGGAATCCCGTGTTTTAATTCTACGAATTATTAATCCTAATCATTTGTAGGATCCTAGGTAGGATCCTATGAAGGACCCTAGATAGAATCCACGTAAGATCCTAATGGATCCTAGGGGATCCTATGTAGGATGCTACATAGGATCCCTCATAGGGTCCTAAATAAGATTTTTTGTTAGGGATAGGAACGCTGACTCGGGATGTGATTAAATAAGTCTCTTTGATGGACCAAAAAGGTTTAAATACCTCCCTTCTCCAGTTCCCCCTGGTTTTTGTACGAAAAAAGCCATACGTCTCTTGGTAAGGCACAAAGTAGGTATTATAGACACTGCAAGTTTCAAATGTATCCGTAAGTTTCAAACGTTTCTTCATCTTGGCACTAATGACCGTTTACACAATATTTGCGTTTATTCACCGGAAGAGTCTGGTGCATTCGCCTCTTTCTCCCTCAGTGGTGTTGACGTACATTCTCTCTGCCGATAGAAGGATTCTTGGATCACCAATCATATCCAGAAAATCGGCATTTTCCAGGGTTATCGTCAGAAATAATGTCACAAAGAGGAGTGTCATGACTGAACAAAGTGTCCGCACTCACTGTCCATCGGACTCTCAGTGATGACGGCATTTCTCGGTTCTTTTGGTGGGAACCTATCAGCAGGATGCTTTATCTCCGGGAATTACTGTGGCCGACGTAATTGCGACTGTATATTAAATTCTATCAGTATCCCATGTGTGGAGGTCAAATTTGGAAATTCGTGGAGGTCAAATCTGGAAATTCGTGGAGGTCAAATTTGATAACTGAGAGGAGGGAAATTTGAAATTGTGAAAAGGGAGGGGAACTGGAAGGAGGTGAACAACTGCGAAATATTTTGTCATGTGTAGAATAAAAAATCTTGATGTTTAGCGTTTTATATATTTATAGATATATATTTTAAGGAAAAATTGGAATTTTACTTAGATATTTTTTGCTGTAATAAATTTATGAAGTGAGAAACTGATGATTGGAATGCTTCTAGAATTTTACCCAATTCTCACTTAATCAAGTTTTTATAGGTTTATAATAAGCTCGGAGAAATAATTTCGCTGAATGAAATTCAGTTTTATTTTTAATAAAAGTGAATATTTTATTTTCCATAAAAATGAATGTTTTTAATTTATAATTTATATCAGAAACGTTATATTTATTTTTCGTTCAGATTTTTTTTAAAGAGGCACCGTCTGTAGTTTTCATTTTGAATGGCAAAATGTATCTCCACTGCATTACACATTTTCTTATTTTGAACGTATCGGCAGGATGTAATGCAAGTTATCACTGGAAACTACACAGCTCCACACAAATATAACTTTATTTAGCGTTCGATCCATATCTGTGAAGTATAGGAAAAATTCTTTGCACTAAACCTAATTTTATTTCTATTCCAAAAATAATAAAACTGGCAAACAATCGATCCGTAATAATTAATGAACTTCATATTCGGATTAACGACTATTTGGACTAAATATTTTTGGTCACGTATAAAATTAGACTCTTAAAAATCGTACGTTTAAAACTGGTCGGGCAACTTTAAAACATACTAGTTTTGGACTCACAATTTTTGTACTGTACAATTATACTAAAAATCCGATTTGTAAAATTGAACACGCAATTGTTTAACTTATAATATTTAAAAAATATTTCTAAGCTATGTTTTAATATTAAGTAATATTTTAGAAATATTATAGAAATGTTAGGTGTTCGGAAAACATATTACTAAAATATTTTATAATATTTAAAAAATATTCAAAATGCTTGCAATATGAAATCACAGTGACACGCAGTGTCACTGTGTTTTTTAAACCGTTTAAACCAAGCAAACTTTTAAACCAATCAGTCGAGAAAACTTCATTGCCTCAACGGGGATTCGAACTGCCATCCTTCGACGTAGAAGTCTGACGGTATAACCGTTTGACCAAAGTCGTTATACTTCCAAAATTTTATTAAAACGTATAAAATTGGAAAATAATTAATAAATATTATATTCTGTTTAATATTGAAATTATATTATAAAAATATTTTAAAAACATTTAAAACATATTTTAGAAATATTTTCTAAATATTTTTAAAATATGTTTTAATATATAATCTGAATATTATTTAATATAAAAAATATTTCTAAAGTGTTTCTAAAATAAGTTTGAATATTAAATAATACTATTTAATATATGTATATTTTTATTTTTCACTGGCAGGGATCACTTTTACTTGAATCATATTTATAAATAAAGTATTGTAGACCCGTAATCCAAATTTGTTTAATCTTTAAAATTATACTTACCACTGATCCCTAAAAATGTTCGGCCTACGCTGAAGATGTCTCTTCCGCATTGTTACCAACTTCTTTCCAACCATTTCATTCACCTACCTACCTCTAGTAAAAAAGGCCATACCCCTTCTCCCTTATGTTCCAACCCAACACCCAGGGCAAAAGTAAAAAAAAACTCAAGACTTCAATTACATTTTAATCACATATATATACAAGTTAATCATCAATGTTACTATACTGGTATACACCTCTGGCTGCCCTTGACGCTCCGGTCCTTGGTGTACCCCGGGCTGCATATACAATAATTCGGCGCAGTGCATACCCCGTTCTGGCACCCTCCATGGCACACGGGGACGCACCTGCTCGGATCCTGCTCATCGTTCATGTAACCCCTATTGCAGCTGCACTCGTTGTACCCCGTGCATCGTCCATTCAGGCACGGTCTATCGCAGGAAGGTTCCTGATGATGTCCCCCCGAGTGGGGGTCAGATCCTCCACCACCGTACGAAACCTCGCACTTTTTCGTGGAGGGATGCACCGAGTAGCCTGGATTGCAGACACACTGGTTCGGTCCCACGCATTGACCATTGGGACATCCATCCCGACACAGCGAGGGGTTCCCCTGATCTTGGGTGTTGGGCCCCTCCACCCCCCAGGAGTCATCAGCCCTGCTGGGGATACACTGCTGCGTCCTGGGGTTCATCAGGTACCCCTGGTTGCAGACACACTGGTTCGGTCCCACGCATTGTCCATTTGGACAACCGTCCCGACACTGGTGCAACGATCCGTAAGGGTTGTTGGGGTCAGGATGACCTGCATGAGCACCGTAGGAGGCCACGCAGGTCCTGGTTCGGGGGTCCATCCGTTGGCCTTGCGGGCAGGAGCTGGACTGGTCTGAAGGTCCGCTTTGGGGTCTACAGTTCAGGGTCCTGATGTCCATCTCGTAGCCAGGGTTGCAGACACATTGATCTGGACCCACGCACTCTCCGTTCTGACACCGGTCCCCGCATTGACCGGTGTGTCTATCGGTCGGAGGGATTTTCATTATGTGACTGGTGTCCTCGGGTTGGTAGGTGCAGGCTCGGGTCCTTGGGTCCTGACGGTATCCCGGATTGCAGACGCACTGGTTAGGTCCGACGCACTGACCGTTCCTACAGCCCTCTGGGCACATGGAGGATGAACCGTATTGGTTGCTGGAGTCAGGCCTCTGGGTTGTGTCGGAGTGGGGGTCCTGGCTGCCATAGTGGGGTCGGCAAGTTTGGGTTCTGGGGTCCATACGATATCCAGGGTTGCAGACGCAGTGGTCGGGACCGAGACACTGACCGTAGCGACATCCGTTTCGACAGAGGGAGGATGATTGGGTCGAGGGGGTAGGAGGATTCTGTGGAGCGTGGGTTTGGGGCATACAGACTTGGGTTCTGGGATCCATTCGATATCCCGGGTTGCAGACGCACTGGTAAGGGCCTACGCACCGACCATTGCGACACCCGTCTGGACACTGTGAGGTGTCTTCGTTGAGGGTACTCAGGTCGGGGTAGTAGGTGTGGGTTTGAGATGGAGTTGTAGTGATCGGCGTACAAATTCGGGTTCTGGGATCCAAGCGTGATCCAAAATCACAGACGCACTGGTTGTGAACGCAGTGACCGTTGGGACAACCTTCGTGACATGGTGCGGTAGGTCGACGGCTGGGTGTCTCTGGATAGGGAGTCTGGGATTCCTGTCCGGATCCCGAAGATGATCCGTAGGAAGGTCTGCATGTTTGAGTTCTGGAGTCCATCTGGTACCCGGGGTTGCAAACACACTGCTCGGGACCCACGCACTGGCCGTTCCGACAACCATCGCTGCAATGATGGGATTGGCTTGGCTGGCCGGAGTGACTTTGTTGGGAATTTACTTTGTAGATGTGACTTGTATCCTCCCCAGCGTAGGTGCACACCCTCGTCCTAGGATCCATACGGTAGCCCTGATTACAAACACACTGGTGGGGTCCAACGCAATAGCCGTTTGGACAGCTTTCCGGACACTGGGACTCTTGGACTTCCTGGTTTCCCGACTCAGGTCGTCTTGGCTCTTGGCTGGAGCTGCTGCCACCATAGTGCGGCACGCAGATTTCGGTTCGGGGATCCTTTCGGTATCCCCGGTTGCATACACACTGATCCGGACCCATACACTGGCCATAGCGACAACCATTCCTACACTGAGAAGTCTGGCCGTGAACTTGAGGTGGGTTTGGGCTAGGCGTGGACTGTCCACTCCAAAAGTCTACACATGTCTGAGTTCTCGAATCCATAACGAAACCTTCATTACAAATGCATTCGTTTGGTCCTACACACTGC
This sequence comes from Ceratoteleas bidentatus, assembly GCA_022817645.1. Taxonomy (NCBI): domain Eukaryota; kingdom Metazoa; phylum Arthropoda; class Insecta; order Hymenoptera; family Scelionidae; genus Ceratoteleas; species Ceratoteleas bidentatus. The sequence goes on from JABFPB010000368.1 coordinate 5,241, forward strand.
CCATTCTGACATCCTCCGTAGCACTGTCGAGATGGATCCTGACTTTCCCCTCTTGGGTTACCAACCCCTCTGTCATCCTCCCTAAGACACGTTTGCGTCCGATGGTCCATACGGTACCCCGGGTTGCAGCTGCACTGGTTAGGACCTACGCATCTTCCGTTTTGACATCCACTGGGGCAGTACCTGGCATAGGGGTCGCCCTGCTCTGGTCTCTGGGTGGGATGTTGAGAGGATTCTCTGTCATAGGGATCTTCCGAATGGTCGTACGATGCTACGCAACTTCTAGTCCTAGGATCCATACGGTATCCCTGGTTACAAACACACTGATCTGGTCCTACACACCTTCCATTCTGACATCCGTTTCTACATTGAGACTGGGAACCACCTTCGATGCAGGTCTCCCTATCTCCTGGAGGATTTGAAAATCTGGAACCAAATCGTTAATTCGTTAGAACTGACCATATGGACTACACTCCACTAACTCTATCCAGCTTTGGGTGATACTTTAGTTAGCTGGAGGGATGCTTGTGAATGTAAAAATATTGAGAGGAAAGTGAGAATCAGACTCAGAAGAAAACTAGATAATCTGATATGATGATGTTCTAGAATTAGAATTGTATATAAGAATTTATATTGTACCCTGGATGGCAGACGCAAACTCCTGGAGAAGTGCACTCCCCATTCGCACAACCTCCTTCACAAACCGGAGCACACTCCTGCCTTTCGTTCAGCATGTATCCAGGTCTGCACCTACAGACCCTCGGAGCAATGCAGTCACCATTCGCGCAATCCCCTGGGCAAACTGGTTTGCATTGTCCATAAGCGTCTTCCTCGTACCCAAACTTACACTGGCAGAAATCAGGGGAGAAACAGTAAGCATCTCGTTGGCAGGGTGTGCGACATTGAGGTTTACATACACCTTGCTCAGCAGCCCAACCTTCCTCACAAGTGCACACTCCTCCGATACACTGTCCGGCAACGCAACCATCGTCACAGTGGGTTTCGCAAGTTCCGGAAGTTGGGTTGCGTTGGTACCCATCGCAGCAGTCTATGACTGTGACCCAGACTCGTCTATCCTAAAATTAAACGAGACATCTTGGAAACCCCTTCTAGACAAACATTTCTAACTGGTTTTTGGGCAATTCTGAGGAGGGACCAGAGGAAGGGGTCAAATGTCTGTGTATGAAAAAACGTATGTGTTTTGGGACAAGAGCTCTTACTTGTTTAACTCCTTGGTATGATCCCGGAACCAGCTTGATATGTCCCGTTGCGTTGGCAGCTTCGGCTTGATCGTATCTGCGGTCAGCGTAAAAATAGTAACGAATAGACTCGGTTGAATGTCTATATTGGTAACCGTAGATGAATGAAGTGGAGTTATAAAAAGTGCCCCGTTCGAAAACGTTTCTATTATCGCTATGGCGTGTGTAAACAAGGGTCGAGTATCTAATCAGCAGCCACTAAATAAGTCAAGGATGGCCATTTGTGTATCAAAACATAATGACGATGGGCTGTTTGCATGGCATCCAGTTAATCCGGACAAATGGAGTCGCGCGAACTTCGGCTAATTTATTTAACGAGCCTTTGTTTGCATTTAGATGAAACCAAATGAGTCGCGGTATTAGTCTCGCGTAATGAGTGATTGAGTTAGGAAGTTCCGCTGGGTATAATTTTTCTTGATCATCAAGACGATGCGGACTTTAGACCTACAGAAAAGTTGGGTGTCGAAAAAATACTTACGGCATTCTTTTGTAACAAGTTCCATTTTCATTTGCCGGGAAAGATGCGGAATCCGTGTTTTCCGGTGGCCGCCTGTAGCCACCCTTAGCTGGGCCATCGTACTGCGCAACGGCCAAGCTCGACAATCCCAACACGAAGAGCAAACTCAGGATCGAATTTCCCATGTTGACACCGAGAATAGTTCGTAACAACTGACGAAACTCAGCTCATCTGTTAATCGTCTGCTGGGATCGCACGAGGTCAGTAGGTCTCGATGCATTTTTGTTTCCGGCGCAATAGATTTCAGAAGGATGACTCACTGTACTCGGAATGCGTCCGTTTCGGAACATCTAGCAGAACGCAATAAATAAGCGCCTAGATCAGCAATGCAGATTCCGCGAGCGATTATCAGATCGGCTTTTTATGCGGAAAAGTGCATGTAGTTTTGAGATAGGATCGGGGTCTAGATACTTCGAGAGAGGGTAAAAAAGACGAGCAAACGTTTCGACGTAGCTGGAAGTCTTACTTAGGAATTTTATTGGCAGTTACAAATCGATGGGCCGTAAAGTGTACATCTGGAGAGTATTCTTTGTGTATCACACAGTCTTATCCTTATGGCTTCAGGAAACGGATCTTCCTGATGTAGAAACGTTTGGGAACTTCCTGGTCAGCCAATGGTTAGGTTTGAGTCAGCTTGTCTTTGGATTGGAACCTCAAGTCTTAAGGTTCTAATTAAACAATTTTTCTTTTTGGTATCTTTTGTCTTACACTATCTAACTCTAATTTGGGCTGATAGATACAATGTTCCAGAATCCTGGATGCCACAGTCAAATTTATGTCCTCCTTATTTCTCCTTAGGACCCTTAGGAAAAAGAAACCAGATTTTTTTTTTCGAAGTGTCCTAAGAAGGATGAATTCTAAGGACCCTAAGGAGAACTTATCCTTCTTCTTAGGACCCTTATGAAAAAAAACCCAACTTTAGGATCCACCTAAGGGTCCTAAGAAGGATGAGTTCGACTGTGGCATGCAGGGTTCAGGGACATTTTATCTTAGGACCCTTAGGAAAACGAAACCAGGTTTCTTTTTGGGTCCTAAGGGTCCTAACATAAGGTTGCAAGTCCCAATGTTTCGACCTCAGTTCCCAAACTTTTCATTCTAACTACTCTACCCTAACTAACTGTTTAACTATCTAGCTATCTAACTATCTAACCATTCTTTCTTCCCACTCAAAATCTTCGCATTCAAACCACTCACAACCTTCCTTCCTATCTTCCTAACTGTATCTATCATTAACTCCCTAAACCTCCCTAATCTTATCCCCTTAACTTAAACCGGTAAGGCAATAGGACAAATTCGAATTTTATAAATTTTTCGGTTCCCTAGCCTAGCTGCAAAGTCGCGCGTCGTCATCTATCGTGTCGCGCGCCCAATTTTCTCACGATCGATCGGCAGATTGCGATTGACGTATTGGGCAACCGAGGCAGTCGCGAATCTCGAAAGGCAAGCGAACAAGATCGATAGCAGGGCCGTATTGCAACTTCGGCGGTGAACGTCGCGGACGATGTGCAGCGGCGCACAATGTTCCAACACGCCTGTTTGAATTGCAAATGCGACTACATAATTATGCCCGCTAATTAGACATTATTTTCTCTTCCCCGATGATGACGAAAGCCCATTCGATCGGCCGAGTTTCGGACTCGGGTTACGCGGTTTTCCCGATGCAGAATGACGTTGAGAGGGGGATCTCGTCGTACACGTGGTCCGAGTGGTCCTCGTTGCGATGGAATGAAGAGGTGGGTCGATCGTAGTGGCCTTCCAGGAGATCTGCGAAATCGGGTAGCGAAAGTGAAAACCCGGGAGGGTCGAGTTTCGGGGGTCTTATCTAGGGTGATTTTGGGTCGAACTGATTATTATATGGGTAGAAATATATGGAAAAATGTGGAGAATGTAGGGAAGAAAGTTTAAGGTCTATTGGATTTTTTTTTAGAAGTTAGGGAGAGTTATGTAAATGGGTGCATTCGAAACGAAGAAGTAAGAATCTGGGAGGGTCAAGTCTCTAAGGCTTATCTAGGGTGATTTTGGGTCGAATTGGTCATTTTATGGGTAGAAATGTGTGGAAAAATGTGGAGAATGCTGGGCAGAAAGTTTAAGGTCTATCGGATTACTTTTTCGGATATTAGGGAGTGTTATGTAAAAGGGTGTATTCCAATCGAAGAAGTAAGAATCTGGGAGGGTCAAGTCTCTATGTCTAACTACAGCGAACAGCTATATTGTTTGCCCTTGTAATTTGTCGGTTAGTTTGAATAGTTTTCTTTAAACGAGGTTCTGCAACCCATTTGTAATTTGTCTTGAATTTGCTGGGTGAAAAATTTTGAAATTTCAATTTGGGTTGAAAATGGGCTCGTTTTTTTTATTGACTTGACCCTACTTGATTAGATTTTCAATACATCCTTATCCCAATGAATTAAAGAACTTCCTATTGATTAAATTTACCTCTTAAATTACGAATGTCAATGGTAACAGTTCCATTCGCGTACTCATTGGTGGAATCCTCCAGTGACAAAACTGCTTTCGGTTCTGGACTTGTCAGAACGATCGAACTCACACGCGGAGTTGTTCCTGTAGAGAAAACGAACGCAGGCTAAATTCGCGGAAACCATCGCATAAGTGACTTATACAATATAAGTATAATTCGCCTTGGTCATTAGGAGTTAATATAAAAATCGAGCATCCATACCAGCGCGAATTCCGCTTGAAAAGAAACGGCTTTCGAAATCGTAACGACGCTTCGGAGCGATTTTCCGAACTAATTGCCCCTCGTAAAGTTGTGTTCAATATAATCATACTCGCGATTGCACAACCACTATAACTTAACCTTTGTTTGATATTTTCCGGCGATTTTTATTTTGCAATCCAATTACCTCCAAATGACTTGTTTTTAGCCCAGAATTCTCGCCGAAGTGTTACTTTAAGAGTCAACCGACTACCTAACTGTTTCCTTCATTATTTACTGAGGACTGACATTTCTTATTGTATCGTAAAATGGTTTGCAGTGAATGTGTGATAAAAAAGACGACAGTAGTAACTTAGTTGTTTGGAAAGACTATTTGTAAAATCATTCTTAGTAAAAAGAGAAATATATGCCCGATATATTCCCGATATATTCCCACTATATTCCCGATATATTCCCAATAAATTTACAATATATTCCCTCTATATTCTCGATATCTTCTCAGTAAATTCCCAATAAATTCCCAATATATTCCAGATATATTCCCAATAAATTCCCGATATATCCCCAATATATTCCCGATATATCCCCAATATATTCCCGATATATTCTCGATATATTCCCAGTAAATTCCCAATAATTTCCCAATATATTCCCAATAAATTCCCGATTTATTCCCAATAAATTTCCGATATATTCCCAATAAATTCCCGATATATCTCCAATAAATTCCCGATGTATTCTCAATAAATTCCCGATATATTCTCAGTATATTCCCGATATATTCCCAATAAATTCCCGTATTATTCACAATATATTCCCAATATATTCCCAATAAATTACCGATATATTCCCAATAAATACCCGATATATTCCCCCTACATTGCAAAAATTGGGAATTTACTGGGAATATTTTGAGAATATACTGGGAATCCAAATCTCCCTACTTTTTCCTCAAAATCAATTCTCTCAATTCAATAAATTCCCTCCGGTAATCCGTTCTCCAATTACAAGACAAATCGCACCTTTCCTCCGTTAATATTCCATTAATCTGATAAAATCTCTTATTAAACAGCCTGCGGCAATAATTAATAACCGGCTTATCTCACGAACTGAAACGATCTAATCGGGATCGCGCCCCGCTCGCAATCGGTAAATCTCTTACTTGGCAGGGTGTTCGCGTGAGCGCTCTTCGGTGCGATCGTGGCGCCGGCGGGCTCCACGTGCTGGCCCTCGGGCTTGTCGGCCGGATAAACCGACATTCGAACGGCCTTGATGAGCCGGGATCTCATGTGAAAGATCATGAGCGCAGCGACGGAGGTGAGGCTGAGCGAGATCATCGCCCCGATGACGATGAGCACCGCGACATCTACGGGAATCGGCACCGGATGCGAGGAGTCGTCTGGAATATTGGGAATTCTCATTCTCAGGCAGACAAAATAATCTGGGAATATTTCCAGGATGAATTTTTAGCAGCATATGCAATTTCGAAGTAAATTTTGGTTATTCTTGAGTATTCTGGAATTTTCCCAATAAATTCTTGAATATTCTGGAATATTCCCAATAAATTTTTGGATATTCTGGATTCTTCCCAATAAATTTCTGATTATTCTGGAATATTCTCAATAAGTTTTAGAATATTCTGAAATATTCCCAGTAAATTCTATTATATTCTTTGATATTCTGAAATATTCCCAATAAATTTTGGAATATTTTGGAATTTCATAATTATTTCTCAGAATTTAATTTTCTGACATTTATTCCAAGAATATATTTCTGACTTATTCTGGGGATAGTCTCAGAATTAAATTTTTTGAATTTAATTCTGAGACTATCCCAACGAAAATTTGGCGATCCTGCCAGGATTGCATATATTAGAATATATTTCTGATTTTGAATGAAAATTCCGAAAAAAATTTTAATTTTCCCGCTGGAATTACACTTTTCTGCCAAAAGGTGGGCCTTGCGACAGTCGGGGTTAATTTCTCGACATCGGGGGTTAATTAATGTGGCCACCTGGCGCCAAAACCCCACGGCTGGGGCATGAGAAAGTAAGGTGCGCCGCGCGAAAAACGAACCGTTTCGTGGCGTACCGGCGACGTTGCGAAACGGTTCGTGCGCCGGACTCGCTCGGCTGTGAGAATAATCGCGCGAGGCACCGAGATGGGCACGCGTGCATTTTTTCGCGGCAAATTGCGCTCGCATGTTCGGGCCCGGATGCGACAAATTGAGCCGCGCGGTAATTGGTCGGAAAGTGCGACATATCGGGCAAAAGAGCGCCTAATTGGCTGGCGCAAGAGCGTCGAGTTCGGGTGTTACAAAGTGCTTCCAAGCACTTTGCGGGAGATAGTAAATTGGGCCATAATTGGTGGGAATGGAATTTTTAACTGCGAGGTTTGGTTTGTGGAATTAGATAGGAAAAAAAGTGGGAATTTTTTTGGCAGTTTTTCGTAAGGAAAATATTTCAGAATATTCTTAAAATATTCCCAGAATATCGCAGAGGAATATTCTCAGAACGAGATATTCTTAGAATAGTCTCAGAGTATATTTTTCGAATATTCCCAGATTTTGTTCTTGGAGTATTATCAGAATATGATATGCGTGGAATATTCCGAGAATATGATATTCTTGGAGTATATATTCTCAGAATATGGGATTTATGGAATATTCCTAGAATAAAATATTCTTGAAGTATGTCCTGAATATGATATTCTTGGAATATTCTCAGAATATAATATTCTTGGGATATTCTCAGATTATTATGTTCTTGGAATATTCTCAGAATATTCTATATTTGGAGTATTCCCAAAATATGTTATTCTTGAATCATTCTCAAAATGTTATATATTTGAATAACACCTAGAATAAAATATTCTTGAAATTATTATTGGGATATTCCCTCAATACATTCTTAAATATATTTTAATGCATACAACAAATATGGAATTCTTTACAAAACTTGAAGACTATTAATTCTAAGAATATTAATTCTAAGCGGAATATTCTAAAATAATTTTTGTATTACCAGAATGCTTCTATCGCATTAAAATTTGGTTTAAAAAAATCTTAATTAGGATTCGTATAAATAATTAATATAATATCATATTCGAACCTTTCCTAATATTCTTGACAAAATCCGATTCGGGTGTGAAAAAAACTCGAGGAATCATCGGCTCTTTCTCCGAAAGTCTCGTTTTGTCGGAATCGTCGAGATGTAAAAATGTTCGCATGTCATTTTGCGGATCCCCTTCAGCGATTGTTTTTGCGGTCGTCGGTCTCTCTCCAACGGTGCTCGTGCTCACTGAAACTTACATATATAATTGCTCCACTTAACCTCACTGACACGCTAATTGCGTTAAGAAAATAATAATTATTTAACTAATTGAAGTGCGCTTAAGGAAAATAATGTTCAAACAGCCGTTTAAACTGAAAGATGACTTTATCAAATTGTAATAAAATAATTTTTTTCAAAAATATTATTTTCTGAGATAAATCGGAATTTTTGTCTTTTTATCACGCAAATTGATAATGGTATGATATTTACGGAATATTACATTTAGGGTTTTGAAATTATTTCTGGAATATTTTAAGAACATTACAAGATTTTTATAGAATATATGTCTGTTCATATATTCTATGAAAAATTCTATTAAAAAAAATTACAAGAATCTTATATTGTCATAATTTTTGTTTCGTTTGAAAAAATACGATGAAGAAATATTTAAAATAAAAAAAAAACAATTTTGCAAACACTTACTATCAAAATTGGTTCTTATTTCAGTTTCGGTACCCTCAGCCACATTATCGTCTGGAGGCTTAGAGACTGTGAAACTGTCTGGCAAAAATTCGTTCTTTCTAGTAGAACTAGTTATTGGAATCGTGTCTCCATTGGTCCAATCTTTTCTCGAATCTTCGACAAGATCCGGACACTCTCCAGTCACATGGTTGCAATCTGCTGTGGAACACGAACACTTATTTTCGCACTTCAAGCCCCAATATCCCTCAGGACATTTTTCGTCACACCTGGAGATTAATTTAAGTTTAGATCTCTGCATTGTTTAAAAATTAAAACTAAACAATAGCTTTTTTCCACATTTCTATAAAAAAATAATAAAACATTAATAAAAAAATAATAAAAAATTAAAAAATTATTTAAAAATATTAAAAATTTTTTTTAAATTACTTAAAAATGTATTAACATACTATAAAAATGACATTTTTCAAATGACTTTTTAAATTTAATAAAAATGTTTTTTTAATTGTAAATTTTGTTTTTCTTACTCAGTCCCATGCCATCCTTCCAAACAAGTGCAGCTGCCATCTTTTGGATGACAAATCTTATTAGAAGGACATTTGCATTGCTGCATACAATGTTTTCCCCAATATCCATTTGGACATACTAAAATTAAAAAAATGTATGAAAAATGAAAGAAAATCTCTTTTTACTTAACATTAATAAATTCAAACATTTAAATATTTTCGTAGATTGGTTCGTACGATTCGAAATAAAATATACGATCTGAGATACGATTAGATCATGTTCGCTGAATTGGACATTGGAAACTCCTTTCTCATGAATGGGATAGGAATCAATACGTGTTGATGAACTGTTAGCAACTTCGCCTTATATTTGCAATGGAAATAACGCAATCTCGATTGGAATATTATTGAAACAAATCATACCATTCGAATCACATTATCTTTGTTAAATATCATGTTTAAACAACGAATAATAATATCGAGAAATACCAAGCGAGCCTTTTTTCGCGTTTCCTTACGAAAAAGTACTTTCCGTCTTGCCAGAAGTTGTTTTTGAAATTAGAGAAATGCTGAGCGAACGAAAGTTTCGCGAGTTCCACGGTTGCAAAGTTGCCCGAGATAGGTGATAGATACTCAGAAAAGTCGTCTCTAGCTTTTCGTAGTCAAACTTAAATGAATTAAAAACAAAATTCAAAACGTTTGAAATTGACTCGTTTCACATATTTCTGGATGGAAAACATCTCATGTAAATTATATTTGAACATTTTTCCTCAACTGTTACAGACATTTTTTTTTAATTTTATAACTTTTCAAAGGACGAAGAATAAGGACGAAATAAAGATATAGAACCTCTACCAAATCATATTCACTATTTTTGTTAAATAATATAATTCTTTTAATTGTAATTTCTGATCGTATTAATTATACGATCGACCGTAAAATTTTTATTTTGAAATATATTTAGGTCGTAATATTTTAATTGTTAAACTCTAATTGTGATATATTTACTGTAATATAGTGATCGTAATAATTAGATCGTGAAACATGTTTGGATTTAGAAATTTTGATTAAAGTATAAAAAATTGCTAATCGTAATAATTTGATCGTGATATTCTGATCGTGACTTTTTGATCATGAAATCAAAAAGTCACGATCAGAATATCACGATCAAATTATTACGATTAGCAATTTTCATTAAAGTATTATGATAAAAGTAATAATTCTGATCGTGATATTTTGATCGTGACTTTTTGATCGTAGTACTTCAAAAATTTCCGATCATAATAATTCGATCGTGATATTTTCATGAAAATATTTCGACCATAAAATGTTGATCGTGATATTTTCTTATAACATTTTATAATAGAATTCTGATCATGATATTTTAAACGCGATACTTTAATCAAAATCTCTAGTCGTAATAATTCGATCGTGATATTTTCTTCATAACATTTTATAATATATTTCTGATCGTGATATTTTGATCGTAATACTTTAATTAAAAAATTGATCGTAATGCTTTGAACGTAATATTTTGATGGTGGCTTTTTAGTCGTGATACTTTAATCAAAATTACTGTTCGTAATAACTGGATCTTGATATTTTCTTGATAAAATAGTATAATGTAATTCTCATCGTGATATTTTAAATGTGATACTTTAATCAAAATTTCTGATCGTGATATTTCTTGATAACATTTTATAATGTATTTCTGATCGTGATATTTTGATCGTGATACTTTCATTAAAATTGCTGATCGTATTACTTTGATCAATCGTAATATTTTGATCGTGACTTTTTAGTCGTGATACTTTAATCAAAATTTCTGATCGTAATAATTGGATCGTGATATTTTCTTGATAAAATAGTATAATATAATTCTCATCGTGATAATTTAATTGTGACTTTTTGATCGTGATATTTCCATAATCATTCTTCTTTCATAAAATGTATATCTTGATCTGAAATAAAAATAAAAAATGTCTACTTAATTAATATGCACAATTTTTTGATAAACGATCGAAACTGAAAAATGTAAAGCTAAAATGCAATTTGAAGGATTGGCGTCGAAAGTGTACGTTTCGAAGTAAGACAGAAACTGGTCCACGGCATTAACAACGAGGTGTCAGCAAAGTGTTATGTAAACCGTTAAAACGAACACTCGGCAGCAAAACACGTTAAATTGAAAGTGGAGAATGCGTAAACAAATGAGTCCGTCCCTCTCCCTGTCGATCCCGAGAGCAGATTCGAGAGAGAGGCAGACAGGCGCTTGTTTCCGATCCCATTGTGAGCGCTTTAACGGTGTTTGCTTTTACACCCATTGTGGAATGTTTTAATTTGATTTACGCGCGAACATAATTTGTTATTATTTTTAGAATGTCGAGTAAAAGTGTGTTACCACGACGCAAATTGAATAATTACAATTTTAGGACGCTGGAAAGTAATGGCACTTTGCGCGCTTTTGCAATAAACTAATTTACTAATTTTATCCTTCGATTGGACAAAACTGTCACGATGTCGAAAATTTTCAGCAATTTTTTATTTTTTACATTTTAGTGAAAAACGAATTATAAATTATAAATATTTTCAGTTAAAAAAATCCTTAATCTCTTACTTCTTCAAAACAAATTCGAAATCACGATCAATGTATTACGAACAACTTGATAATATTCTAATATCACGATAAAAATATCACTATCGAAATATCACGATCAACAAATTTTATAATTCTGAGCTCTCGAAAATGAAAAGCTCCTGAAAATTCTGTTTTGAGGGCAAAAAAATCCCTATCAATCCTGAAATCCTATTTTAAAAAATCATTATTTTTTATTTTTCTACGATCACTTGTTTTTTTATAATAAATTATCAATAATTGTTATAGTTCCGATCCCTCGAAATTTGGAAAACCCCTTATTTTTTGGTTTTAAAAGCGAAAAAATTTTTGGTTCAGATGGAAAGTTTTGGCTCATTTCCGCGACTTTCGACAGATGATCGTGATTAATTTCGTAACCAATCGTAAGTGTGACATAAGTGCGATTTGTGGCGGTGTTCGTGATTAGCGCGTGACACGCGGAAACACGCGATCGACAGATGAATTTTCGCCGACTGGGACCGGGAGTAAAATGTTGGTCTAATGATATTCGAATAGTCGGTCTCGTTTACGTAACGACGCCGGGTTACGAATGGAGAATAGGCGCATGCACGAAGAAAAATGACGCAGATAAAATTGCTTTTTACGGTGCCGGCGAACGGGCACGCGATAAATCGCAAAAATTACTATTATTCATTTAAGTCGCTCACGCGAAATGGAAACTTTTGGCGTTAAATAATTCGTCGACGGAAAAGCCGACGTCGGCATCGATCCGGAAAGCCGGGCGTTTGTTGTCAGAAAATCTTTGCTTCTGCATATTTAAGGAGGGAAAGGGTATTTTTGGAGTTGACAGTTGATGCAACTTTAATCAAGTTGGAAGGACGACGTTTCGAGTCGAAATGTTGACTGAATAAGGCGTGTAATGAAATATCACGATAGGAATTGTGAGGAACTATTTGTGATAATTTGATCGTAATATTTCGATCGAGACAATGTGATCGTGTTTTATTGTATTTTGATCGTAAAAGTTGGATTGGGATATTTTGATCGTGATATTACTGTTATAGTATACTATTATTATTATTACGATTCACTTGATTCTATCGTAATTATTATTATTATTATATATTCATAATAATAATTACGATTGATTCAAGTTAATCGTGAAAATTTGATCGCGATTACTTTAATAAAAATTTCTGATCGTAATAATTTAATCCTGATAATTTCATGATAATATTTTATCGTATTTTTTTAATTGTACATGTTTGATTGTGATATGTTCATCGTGATATTTCAACTGTAATGTATTGAACGTGATATTTCGATTGTGATTTGTTGATCGTGGTATTTCGAATGTGATACTTAGATTGCGATTCGTTGATCGTGATATTTAGATCGTAGTATGTTAATCGTGATATCTCGATTGTGATATGTTCATCGTTACATTTCATTTCTGGTATACTGTTGTGATATTTCGATTGTGAATTGTTGATCGTGATATTTCGATTGTGATATTTTGATCGTGATATTTCGAGTGTAATTACTTGATCGTAATATTTATATTGCAATGTGTACATCATGATATTTGGATTGCGATATGTTCATTGTGATTTACTTGAAAATGCTGATCATAATATTTTTAACGTGAACGTCTGATCGTGAATACTTGGATCAACATTTCTGATCGTAATAATTTGATCGTGATATTTTTTCATGATAATATTTTGATCATACACTTCTTATCGCGATTTTTTAATTGTGTACCGTTCGTAAGTATTAAAAACATGATATAAGATGAAAAATAAAATATTTACCGTAAGAACAATCAATTCCGCGATAGCCTGGATTGCATTTACACGTGTCTGGCGAGACGCAAGTTCCATGTTCGCACTTGTCACAATGTGGGGTACAATAGGCTTTGCCAGCTTCTGTCTGTCGCAAGTCGTATCCTTTGCAGCAATTATCGACGACTCTGAATTTAACTTCAGTCTGAAGGAAATGAAAATACGATTATCATTATTATAAAATAGCGAAAGTGTCGTAACAAGTGCGTCGTAAAAATGTGTAATCAGCGCGCAATTACTGTAAATTGCGGCGAAAAATTTTGACACGAAGGATCTCTTTCGAGCAAATTGTTAATAGCGCCTAAAGGTTCGAATCTAATTATCCGACTCAGCGTAACCAATTGAAATTCCACTTTAGATTTCTTATCTAACTGGAGCGATAGATAAAACGGAGTAACAGAGATTTCGGTGTATCTGCAATCAAGTCGTGAAAGACCTCATTAAGTGGTTAATACGGCTGAATTTGTATGTGGGATTGCGTCACGTAGGAGGTATGTGTAAACCATTTCATATGCAATAAACAGCGAACATTTGCATTTTTGCGAACGTTTTGCAAAATGTCGTAAGTAGAGGTGGGATTTTCATTTTTTTGGCCAATTATCTATTTTCTCAGATTTTCGATCTGATATTTCAGAAATGTTTCGTTAATGTCACAGCTGCTTTAATTAATACTCTCGTTATAAGATTATTTAGAAAAAGTAGTATGATTTTAATTTTCGTGGAACGTTGCACGGATGAATGTTTTTATCATTGTTTTTAACCAAAATGGACATTTTGGGAAACCGTGCGAGAGTATCCTCATAAGTTTATGATTTAATAATTGGCAGATAAAAGGATACCAATACAGTTAGCTCATTATTTTTTCTTTTACCAGTAAAATTATTAAGTGCAGTATTTTAATTCAGTATTTTGTCCAAATCCTCAAAAGCCAAATTATATAGATTTTCTATTCAATTGTTGAAAAAATTTAATCGATATTGGTATTGGTATTAATATTTTGGCCAAAATGTTACTTGGTCAAACTCTCTTCGGCCAAAATGCTATTTGGCCAAACTCTCTTCGGCCAAAATGCTATTTGGCCAAACTCTCTTCGGCCAAAATGCTATTTGGCCAAAATGCTATTAGGCCAAACTCTCTTTGGCCAAAATTCTATTAGGCCAAAATGTTATTTGGCGAAACTATCTTGGGCCAAAACGCTACTTGGTCAAACTCTTTTGGGTAAAAATGCTATTTGGCCAAACTCTCTTTGGTCATATTGCTATTTGGCCAAACTCTCTTTGGCCAAAGTGCTATTTGGCCAAACTCACTATGGCCAAAATTCTAATTGGCCAAACTCTCTTTGGCCAAAGAAAGTTTGGCTATTTAGCCAAACTTTCTTCTTTTCAAGTTTCTTTTTGATCCACAAAAACTTATTTATACCCGATGCTTTCACAATTTTGGCCAAAATTTCATTTGGGAAAAATTTCTGTGACCAAAATTTCCCCTAACAGATTAAATACAATTTTTTGTAATCTTGAAAACATTAACTTTGATAGATACAACTCCAAACAATTTGGCCAAAAAGCCATTTGGCCAAACCCCCGACAAAACCCCCATATACTACTGAAAAATTTCTCTTTTGCAACCTTCATTACCGCCGTCTTGCAACGTCCCGCGACACATGTAACGTCACGTCTGCCCTCGCACTAATTCGCATTCCCACCATGCGACTTCGGCGCCGTACAACGATCTCGTTGATTTACAATGCCTCGAACTTCGCATTCTTGCATCATTGGCTGCCGCGCTTAATGAGCAACACAATGCGCCGGTGCAACGCTCAAACTCGCTCCTCGCAATCCGTTGCTCAACTTTTTTCCATCCCGAACAAATCGCTGGGAATCTCCTTAACCGCGCGATTGGCTTCGAATTTTCCGTCGCCGGCGCTTTCCATTTCTTTTGTCCGATATAACATCACCGGTCGAATAAAATATTTATGAATCCCGCGATCCGACACCCGATGCATCGCTATGGCCCCTGATCGAGGAAGTGCGAACTGCTTCATAATTTTTATGCAATTCCTGTCCCAGACGTTGCGCAGTTGCGCAACGTCTGGGACACCGATGATTTTTTTGACCCGCCTGTTGAAGAGAATTGCGAAAATGGCCAAACGATGTGGCCATAATTAGTCGGCCAAACAATTTAATTAGAGTTGGTTTGGCCAAATAATTTGGCAGAAATTTGTTTGGCCAATCAAACTGGCCAAAATTGGTTTGGCCAACAAATTTGATTTGAATTGATTTGGTCAAACGATTTGACCGACATTAATTTGGCCGAAATTGGTTTGGCCAAACAATTTTACTATAATTAGTTTGGCCAAAAAATTTGACCGAAATTGGTTTAGACAAACGAATAAGGCAGAATTTGTTGGCCAAACTAATAGGCCAGAAATGGTTTGGCCAAACAATTTGGTTAGAACTCATTTGACCGAAGAATTAGATCAGATTTGGCCAAACAAATAGCCCAGAAATGTTTTGGCCAAGCAATTTGGTCAGAATTGCTTTGGCCAAACAATTTGGCCAAACAAACAGTCCAGAAATGGTTTGGTCAAATAATTTGGTCACAATAGGTTTGGTCAAACAATTTACCCAGAATTCGTTTGGCCAAATAATTTGGACAGAATAGATTTGGTTGTAGTATTCGTCTCATCATTTTCTTAAAATTCGCGGTTACGCAACGCCTCGGATTCCAACGCTTTTTGCGATCCGCTCGTTGCACAAAAGTGCGAGCCGGACAGCGATCGGCCGATAAGCCGCGCCGAGTGAAATTCCGGGCTGTTTGGATTTCAGGTTACATCGGAACGAATTCATCAGTGCCACCGTTCATAAACGTCAAACGGCGCAGTTACTTCTGTGCACGTGCGAAGACGCGGAAACTGAGGCGCATCGTCGGATTACGTGAGGAAACTCGGAATTCCCTGGTTGATCGAGTGTGTCCTCCGAAGAAAGTGGGGCAGGTCACTTATTACGAGTTCTTTTCAGCTGAAAGTCTGACTCGGGGAAGTTTGGCCATAGAGTTTAGCAAAGATTTGGTTCAAGGGCCAAGAGACAGATTTGAGGAAATTCAGAAGTTTGGCCAAAATGGGGTTGGCCAAACAGTTTGGCCGAAATTGGTTTGGCCAACAATTTGCCCGAAATTGATTTAGCCAAAAGTTTGGCCGTAATTGGTTTGGCCAAAAGTTTGGCCATAATTGGTTTGGCCAAAAGTTTGGGCGTAATTGGTTTGGCCAAAAAATTTGGCCAGAATTGGTTCGAGGAAATAATTGAACATAAATGGTTTAGCCAAAAGTTTGGCCGTAATTGGTTTGGCCAAGAAATTTGGCCAGAATTGGTTGGGACAGGTTTGGCCAAAATTTTGTAAAAAATGGGTTTGGGCAAGTGATTTGGTCATAAAGCTGATGTGGTTGCAAACTTAATCTGACGAGTTCTTTTCAAATGTAGAATTTTGTAAAAATATTACTAACCTAAAAGTTTGGCCGAAATTAAATCCGAACGTCAAACCATGAGAAAATGTATTACGAAAGCAACATTCCTTCCGTCGCAAGTTGCATCAATTAGGGGTTGAAAGTGTAGACTTGGTATTACGATCATTTGTACTTGAAGAATATTATAAATTGCGGCTTGCGTAAGTAGTGCGCACGGCTATTTGAGTGCAAGTAGGCACAAATTTATCTCGCTTTCGCAAAGAACGTATGATATTCCGTTTTAGGTTATTCTCACAATTACACCGCGAAGAATTTCAAAAGCGTTCCTCCAACAAAGGCGAAAAATAATACATTTGTTTTCGCACTATTATTTCGCGTTTTGCCGGCCCGCGTAAACTTCGATGCTGTTTTCGCGATTTCAATCCGGTAAGCCTATTTCCTTTCGAAACGTCGAGGCTTTATTAAAAGGGAATTAATATGCCGAAATCCGAATAACTGCGCATTTACGCGTCACAAAACGGGACAGCTGAATATTTTCTTCTTTGCCGATCCGAGCCCGATAAAAGTAATTTAGACGTTGAATTACTTTCCGGTACGATAAACGCGTTTTCTTACCCAATAAAAATGTTTTTATCCAACCGAGGATTCGGCCAATTAAAATATGTTAATTGAATTAATAACGCTCACTCTTATGTACGCTATCTCGAAACAATGTTTCAGCCAATAAATTTAGTTAAAAAGGTTATAAGATGCTTGTAATACTTATTATGTTGAACTATGCGAACGGTGGAATTATGACGATAGATTGTTGAATCAACATATTGATCTAAATTAAAGCCTAGAAATTCGTGCTGTTTATTACGTAAACAGGACGAAGAAATTCTGGAATAATTTCTGAAAATCTTATTGCCGTAGAAACTGCCTTTAAAAAAATTTGGCCAAACTTTGGATTAACGGCCAAATCATCTAAATTTTGACTAAGCTTTGGCCAAACCACCAAATTTTGACCACAATCTCACTAAAACAGTTTTCTTGGCCAAACCCTGGCTCTAAATGAACACATTTTGTTCAAAATTAGCTGGTCAATCGGTTTGGCCGAAAAATCTTTGAAATAACAAAAAAAAACACAAAAAAAACATCAAAACCTCTAAGTAAATTTGGCCCGACTGGCCAAACCCTGGCCAAACCCTGGCCAAACCTTGGCAAAACTGGCCAAAACATGGTCATTTCGTTTCGAAAAAAAACTTCTCGACCAAATAACTCACACCCAATAAAAATAGTATCATAAACCCTGGCCAAACTGGCCAAACCTTGGCCAAACTGGCCAAAACATGGTCATTTCGTTTCGAAAAAAAACTTCTCGATCAAATAATTCACACCCAATAAAAATAGTATCAAAAACTGACCAATTTCCGTCGTTGCGATCGACAACCTGATCGATTACCTGAGTATTGCGCAATGCCGAACCGTCCGATCCGATCGGGTTTCCTGAGCGCATAAAACGCGAACGAGCCTCCGAACATTTTACAGCCCATTTTTCCTCGCCGCCATTTGATTTAATTAAACGCATAACAGCGCGGCCGCTTTCCCTGTAATTAGCCGACTCGGGCTGAAACGCAGGACTCGGCATCAATCGAGCAACGAGGAAGGCCTTTCATAGACACTTCGAACACCTTGTTACTCCCGACAAACGATTTCCTCTTCGCGCAATCGGCCCCATACATCATCTGATTTCCCATTCTCGCCCTTTTTTCCCCTCCAGCCATTAACTTGATTGGCGAACGTCGCGGTA
This sequence comes from Ceratoteleas bidentatus, assembly GCA_022817645.1. NCBI lineage: Eukaryota > Metazoa > Arthropoda > Insecta > Hymenoptera > Scelionidae > Ceratoteleas > Ceratoteleas bidentatus. The sequence goes on from JABFPB010000368.1 coordinate 23,637, forward strand.
ATAATACTTTGTAATGGTACCGTTTTTGCCGGACGCCTTTTTTCGTCGCTTCTATCACTTTATGTAAGCGTCCGGTGGGAGGCGAAGAATTTTAATAATTGTTGCGCAACCTTGCGCGGAATTACTTTCAGATCGGAAAAGCGCGTTTTTCCGAGCTTTTTTCTATTTTTTTCGTTCGTAAACAATCGCAGGCTTTGCGCGCTCGTTAGGGATCGGTATAAATCATTGCGCTGGAGGTGTTGCTGGATAGGAATCCAATTAGAAAATAAGCTGAGGCGCGAGCGATGGGTGGAGAAAACAGGGGATTTTGGAGGTGCAGTCGAGCGGAACAATTGATAGTTCCACGCGAGAATTGAAGTGTTGGAAATTCGGAGTGAAAATTAAGTGTTTATTTGGAATTTGATATCGTATAATATTGTCTGACGTGTTTCAGGAGTACTGAATATTAGAGGAGTTATAAAATACCTGTTGGACTACCTGTTGGAATTTTGTCTTTAAATTCGATTTTAGAATTATGTTGTTTGAATCATGTGTTGGCCAAATCGAAAGGTCAACTAAGTTTGGGCCTATGATTTGGTCTGGACAATTGGTTTTTTGGCCAAAGTTTTGCCGGTTTGGCCAAAATTGAACCAAAATTTGGCCGGTTTAGCCAAAATTGAACCAAAATTTGGTTGGTTTGGTCAAAATTTAATCAATCCTTGGCCGGTTTGGCCAATGTATAATTCAAATTTTGCAGGTTTGGCCAAAGTCAAATCAAAACCTGGTCGGTTTGGCCAATATTTAGCCAATGTTTTGCGAGTTTGGCCAAAGTTTAGCCAAAGTTTGGCCAACGATTAAAGTAAATTTACCATCTTAGGGTGGTAGAAACACCTTACCTTCACTCGTGTCTCCTGACGAAGTTCGATCTTCCTTTTGGGACACCGTGGCGGAAATTGAAGACACCATTCCATCGTGAAAACTTCCGACGGAACCGTATAGGTCTCCACATGGTCCACGGTGTAACTGAAAATAGTCGTTGCAAGTCAATTGGCCAAACAAATTAGATTTACCCCGATGTTTAACCGCAAGTTCAATGCTACCACCCATTAAAACGATCGTTTTTCCATTAATCATCGCGAATATAATATATGTACTGCCTCGAATCGACATTATCCATTAACTATCGTTATTATTATCGTCGGTAGCTCCCGTTGTTAAATGAACCGAACGAAAACCAGAATTCAACACGTGCCTCGCGCAATTCGCTTCCTTCCTGTTTTTTGATCGATGTGATTTCCGATAGCGCGTTCGAAGCGAGATGGATTCTATTTTTGACGAATTTTTTTTCAAGGTTGGCCAACTTTTTTCCACGTGTTTTTTCTCGCTCGTCGAGTTTAATAAAGGCAGCATTGTGTCGAAGAAAGTTGCGAACGCAAAGTGCGAATTGCCGGGATTCCCGCGGAGATGAAAGAAGTCGCACTTTTTTCAGGAGCAGCGAGGATATTGATGTCATTATCGGCTTACTTTTCCACTCGGTGACACACGTAATCCCCGGTGAGTGTCTGCGACGACGACAACGTTACGAGCACGAGAAAGTATGATACCCTTGTAATGTACATAACGGAGACGAGGACCTGCAAGGAATTGTTGTCTGAGTGTCCTTGGAATGCACAGGAAATTGGAGTTTTTGCGCCTCACGATGTAGTTTTCTTTTGATTGGATAAGAGAAGATTAATTACTGGGGAAAAGTGAGGTTGGCCAAACCAAGCTTCTTCGAGAGTTTGGCCAACCTCATTTCCACCATGGAAGTAGTTAAAAAGAGTTTCGATGGAACTTAATTTGGCCAAACCTGGCCAAAACAACGTTTGTAACGTTTTTGGTCATGGTTGGCCAAACCAAGGTTTGTAACCTTTTTGGCCAAGTTTGGCCAAACCAAGTTTTGTTGCCATTTTGGACAATCTTGGTCAAACCAAGTTTTGTTGTCATTTTCGCCTACTTTGACCAATCTTGACCAAACTTGGCCAAACCAACGAAGTATTGTTCTAATGTTTTGGACAAATTTTAACTAATTATGATCAGTATTTTTCAGATTACATTGTGAAACTGTTTAGAGTGCAATTGGAAACATGAAATTCTTGTCGAAATCAGATTCTTGACTACGCCCAGGAATGTTGTTAAACGAATAGATTGGAATGTAAATAAAAATGTAGTCTATATTTTATCGTCCTGCATATCTTGCTTAAACTGACAAACAATTATCGCATTCAATTGAGCGTCGCAATAGCTCGTAGACAGGCGTTAGGAAAGAGTGAATGTCAATTGACTCACCGACTGCAGCAAAACTGGGAATCCTGGTTGAATTGCGTCGACTTTTTTCCTCTCATGAAAACTCAATGGCAACGTGCATTTTGGCGCTGGTCGACGAGTAAATTAATGGTGACAGACTCCGGCTGTGGATTAAGCGGACACCACGTCTGAATCATGGCTCTATTGAGATGTCGTCTCAAGTGTGCTTCATCGGGAAGAGGAACGAAACTTTTTGTTGTGTTGTAAAATCAATTCGTTGGTGGTTGCAAAATAAAAGTCGATGCTCTTCTGAAGATATACATATGGAGATTAGTTCATGTTGACTTTTTTTATTAATATCTGAAGCAGAGTAGTTTTGTTAATTTTTTACTATTGCTTGAATACAAACTGATAGGATAAAACATTAAGCTACATTTAGATTGGTCAGATGTTTTGGCCAAATCATTTTGAAAATTATGGTTTGGTCAAATGTTTTGGCCAAAACATTTTAAAAATGATGGTTTGGTGAAATGGTTTGACCAAACATTTTAAAAATGATGGTTTAGCCAAATGTTCTGGCCAAAACATTTTCGTAATGATGTTTTGAAAAAATGTTCTGGCCAAAACATTTTTTGTTTTGATGGTTTGGTCAAATGTTTTGGCCAAAACACTTTGATAATGATGGTTTGGCCAAATGTTTTGGCCAAAATTAATTAATAATTAATGATAAAAAAGTTTGGGCTAGAAATTTGATTGAAAACAAAAAGAATGAAGAACTTAGAAACAAATATCAATGATGAAATTGAGCTAAACGTCGATTCTAGGAATGTCATTATTATTATTCATGGCCGGCTTTCAATTCGAAAAATATGGCTCGTATTTCGCACAGCTGTCGTAGGAGTGCTGCAAAGCAGTCGTCAAAAAATTGATATTTCATAAAGACGATCGAACGTTTTTTATGGACCATTCAGCTCGACGCTAAGGTGTGAACGTTTAAGCAGAATTTATGGCATTTCTCGCAGTATTCTGAACGGAGAAAGCAACGACGCGGAGCGCATCGCGCCTCTTCTCATATCTATCTATTTATAAAGCTGGTGATAACGTTCTCCGTTACAGTGCCAAAATATGGAAATCGTCTATATTTATCGTTTCGCGAGTTACGACAGCGAAACGAGGTAAACGAACTGAATTTCGCGACGGGGTTATGTGCGAAATTGCGTTACGTAAAAAAGGAAAACGAAAAAAAATGTCCATGGGCATTAAACTAATTTAACCGTCATGCGGCAAGGCGATCGAAACGAGCCGCGGATATGTAAATCCGCGCCAAGTCGATCGTTTGGCCAGTCGCCGGTGCAAAAAATGTACCCGATCTTTGAGCAAATATTAGGTAATCGTTGTGTAATGTCCAAATGTGAAGTCACTACTGTAAATATGTTGTCAATTGAGTCCGATACTTCCCGATAAGGACTTTTCCGTTACGGAAAAATTTTCCTAAGTGAACTACAAACATTTATGATTTTGATGGTCACATCCAAGTTGAGTAATTGCTGGCCAAATTACTAATATCCGAGCTTTGGCCAAACTGCGTGAAGTTTGTTAAATTGATTAAAGTCAAACTTCCCAGTGTTTGGCCAAAAAGTATTAAAAGATTAGAACCAAAGTTTGGCTAAAGTTATCTTGGTAATTTGGCCAACTCTGACCAAACCGAAAATAGTCAAACTTCTCTGGGTAATTATTGAAATTGTGACTAGCCAAACTCATTTTGATAGTTTTACCGAAATTGGCCAAACCAAAATTGGCCAACTTGTCTTGGTAATTATTGCAATTGTGATTAGCTAAACTTATCTTGATAATTTCATCAAACAAAATTTTGGCCAATCTTATCTTGGGAATTTTGCCAATTCTGGCCAAAAATTGGAAAAACTTTTCTTGGTAATTAGTGAAATTGAGACTGGCCAAACTTATGTTGATAATTTGACCGATTTTGACCAAACCAAAATTGGCCAAACTTATCTTTGGTAATTAGTAAAATTTTGACTAGCCAAACTTATCTTGACGAAAAATATTCGTTTGTTTTATCGAAAAGTATTCGACAAAACAAAATCACCTCATTTCAAAGTCACCAAGGAAACTTCGGTCAAAGTACAATTGGCCAAAATGTCAACATACCACTGTATTTCAGCGACTCGTGGGGTTCGAGAACGGAAGTGTCGTTAAATAAAGAAATATTTGTCTAAATCAATTGGATAATGACGAATTGCGCCAGCGGCATTAGAATTGAGATAAGGTCCTATACAATTCGAGTTTTGGCCAACTCGGAGGTGCGTTTCTTCATCTCGCTAATGTCACGTCGTGTACTGTAATATGTGTAATAATGGCCGAGCTAAATGACAGTTGCCTAAACATGTGATGACACTAATATTACAGGGGAGACTCGACTTTCGAAAGGTCCGAGCAGTTTGAATGGCGTTTTGACGAAAGCGAAAAAAGTGGTCGCGATTCGGGGGTCCAAGGACTCGGTTGTCGCGGCTTCCGTTCAGTCTAAGCATTGCACGTCGGGGTAATTAATTAATCGTGCAATAATTGTAATTCGGATTGCGGTCGATACGGAAGTGGGGTTACGTAAAAGTGCCATTATTTGTAACGGACGATTTTTCTTCTTTTTTCATTATCGGCATCCATCGCACTTTCTACGCCGGATCGTATATATTGCAAATGGGATATAATTGTGCTCATAATAATACGCGCCGATTAGCTAACGATCTGGAATTTCATACTGACTGCGACAAACGATACTTCCGAATTTCTAACTCAATACATTTTACATTAACGCGTAACGCGTCGAAATACTTTCTAGGCAATTAAAAAGTCGTTGGATTAATTGTTCGATCCGGGTGACGTAAACTGCACCGGGTGTAGTGCGAAATTCGAGGCGTAAATTGACGAGAAGTGGGGAAACGGGAAGTTGACCAATGTGTCGGTCGAATTCTGTTTGACAACTTTTTATTAACTGATGAATTAATGGAATTTGCCAAATGTAATTTGCCAAAAGTTTGGCCAAATCACTTTTGGCCAAGAGTTTGGCCAAATCACTTTTAGCCATGAGTTTGGCCAAATATGTTTTGGCCAAGATTTTGGCCAAGAGTTTGGCCAAGATTTTAGCCAAGAATTTGGCTAAATATGATTTGGCCAAAAGTTTGGCCAAATGGGTTTTGGCCAAAAGTTTGGCCAAATGTGTTTTGGCGAAGAGTTTTGCCAAATTCATGTTGGTCATGAATGTATTTAATAGATAAATAATTTGACACATTTAACTCAGGTTGGCCAAATTTTGGCCGAAAACTTGGCCAAACTCGGTTTGGCCAGTTCCTCGGCTTTCAAAATTGCACTAAAATCCAAGATTCCTCTCAACAAAATTAAATGGCTTGAAATATCTCTACTTTTGACGCTCCAAAAACCGTATTCACGTCATCGCAGCACAGTTTGTTTAGACATGTTAGTCAGAATGTTGCGCATTGCGTTGGGCTCGAAAATACCGACGAAATCATCGTGCCGATGCACCGACACTGTAGAAAAAGCGACCGCAGTGCTCACCACGATAATTGCCGGCTAGGTCGCCCTAATTACCGTCACGTGGTGAGGATTATCGCGCTGACTCACGCGATGCCACAGCTGCGCCGGGCTCTTACAGAAATCTGCCTTTCCATCGCACCGTTTTTTGCCATTTACGATTTTATTGTCCTTTTAAACGCACCCATTCAGAGGCCTGGTTAACGAATATTAATTCAATTTGATGTAATGATAAGGCGGTTTCATACAAATCTAATTAGTCGAGTCTGTCAGTCCAGAAAAGAGTGTTGAACAAGTTCATTTGTGAAAACGCTTTCACGCTTTTTTGGGAAAACTTTTTTCTCGGTTTTAACACCTTACGTAATGAATCGACCTTAGGGCAGTCTCGAATCCATTTTATGGGCAGTTTTAAGGTTATGTCACGATGGACAATGGCTCACGTAAGAAGCGAATTAACGACCCCTACATTCTATTTTTAGAATTCGTTAGATCGGAATGGACGCGAGTAAGTTTAATGTGGATGCTTTTGTAGTTTGAATATAATCGTTGGATGGTGTGAAATTGGATAATTCACGAACTGTAATGTTGCATGTTGAATTGAAATGAAGTTTTTTTCTTAATCTAAGCAAAGTATAAGCAAAGCAAAGTTTCCAAGTAAACAAATATCTGTTGTCTGGCCAAAATTTCAAACTTTTTGGCCAAACCTCGGCCAAAAAGTTGGCCAAACCCGGTTTGGCCAACAAACAAAATTACCCTAGCATCATACGAGTTTGATGTCCTTTAAAGTAATTCTTGAAGTAGCCTACCTACCTGCTAAAACGCCTATTTCCTGGCCAAATTGCTCACAAACCAAAACTGAATTCCATTTTTCAGCCCGGTACTCAATCCAATAACTTCGCACCGATTCTACAAAAGTTTTTCACAAAAATTGAATCACAAATCCGACACACTTCGGCCCGAAATCGATCTGCGAGACCTGTTTGGCCAAACCACTCGTATCCGAAGCGTCGACGCTGAATCGATCGTAACGGATGATTTATGCAGTTGCGACGCGTCAAGTGTTTCGAGCACAAAAGCTGCGGCGGGTTTTGTCTTCACTGTCCTACCGTTGATACTGCGAACGTTACAAAGTCATTCGGAACGGGAGGACAGTGTACTGTATCAATTGACGGCGCGGCACGATGAACTCTGACCCTCGCTGGCTCGGGAGTAGGGTTGGGGCCGAGCTCAATTGGAAGTTTGTTGGGTCCGCTGAAGCATCAAGGCGTTTTTCTCAGCTCCAAACAATTCGAAGAAAAAACTCGCGGACAACGTTTTATAACAGTCGATTTAGAAATTTAATTGCAATTCGAGCTTCAACCTATTTTACACATTTGGCCAAAAGTTTGGCCAATCTTAATTTGAGATTGGCCAAATTTGAATCAAGCATGAATCAGAATTGACCCTAATTTGAGATTTGGAATACATTTTGGCCAAAGGTTTGGCCAAAGGTTTGGCCAACGTTTTGGCCAAAGTTTTAGCCAATATTTGGCCAAAGTTTTGGTGAACGTTTTGGCCAAACTTTTAACCAAAGGATAGCCAAATTTGAATCAAACTTGAATGAATATTGACCCATGTTTGTGATTTGGCCAACTTTGGCCAAAATTGTTGGCCAAAATCTTGGCCAAAATTTTGGCTAAAAATACGGTCCATCTGAATGTATTTACAAATTCAAGAAATCTAACTAGAAACAATAAAACATGACCGAAATTAACAAAAGATTGGGATTTGACTGTAAACATCGGTCGACATTGTTTATTGTTTCCTGCGAGACGTAAGAACCACTTTGGGGTCCGAATGGCAGAAGGACCCAGTTCCGCCGGTAGTCAGCCGTCACAGCATCGTGAGCCGGCTCTCCGTAATGGGATGATTGGCTGAGTAATCTATTTCATTTTGTGGTACAGTCGTCGCAGCCGCGACGCGCCGGCGTAATCCAATGATGGCTCTATTGTCCGATATGAAATTCGTGTTGCACTGTCAATCGGGTTTCGAAAGAACAATGCAGTTTGGTTTATTGAGCGGCGCGAGCTCATTTTCCCTTTCTAATTGCGCATTTCAATTTCTAAAGGCGACCGACTGAAATTCCGCTGCCCGAGGTTGGATTTGGTAGGGTGGGTGGTTTCAGTGGGAAGTCTGAAGAATTGGGAATGAGCGAGGTGGATCAGGTGTAAAATATTTCTGGGGGCGAATCCAAGTAGCTTTCGGAGAATTAATAAGAATTCTTGTGAACTAGTTGGGAATTTTTCGGAGTTCATCAGAATTGGAGACAGTTAGAAGTTTCAGAATTTTCAGAATTTATTTAAATTCTGAAAGAGGACATTTGGAAGGGAACATTTTAAAGAATTTTTGGAGAATTACTGCAGAATTCTGAATAGTTCAGAATTCTTGAGATTTCCTAAGAATTCTTCAAAATTCTTAAGATTTCCTAAGAATTCCTCGGATTCTTAAGATTTCCCATGAATTCTTCAGAATTCTTGAAAGTTCCTGAGAATTCCTCATAATTCTTGAGATTTCTTAAAAATTCTTCAGAATTCTTGAAAGTTCCAGAGAATTCCTCGTAATTCTTGAGATTTCTTAAGAATTCTTCAGAATTCTTGCGATTTCTTAAGAATGCTTCAGAATTCCTGAGATTTCCTAAGAATTCTTCAGAATACTTGAGATTTCCTAAGAATCTTCAGAATTCTTGAGATTTCCTAAGAATTCTGATTTCCTAAAAACTCTTAATTTAAAAAATTCTGTACTTCAGAAGGACATTATCAGCCTCCCAAACAGATTTCTCCTGGTTTCTCGAAAGGGACCAATTTCGCGAATGCGGTTGCGCGATGATAGATCGGTTCTGATTGTTGTTAAAGAGAATCGAGCTTGATACAGTTCCCCCATCTCGGCGGGCCGATTGTGATCGCGCTTACGAAAGTCAAAGACGCCGTTCTCACGCTCACCCCTGATAAGGTGGCGTTCGATTGTCGGGCCCTTTGTCACTGTGACAATTATTGTTAATAACAAACGCGCGTAACCTTGACGCAAAGCAATAATTGGACGTTCGCATATGCGGGGCATCCAATTATTGTGCACGAAAGGAGCGCTTTATGCGCGTATTGAAAGTACGCGAATCGCGCAATATCGGAGAATTGGTCGGGACATTTATTCCCGAGGGCGAAAACGGTGTGATTTATTTGGGAATTTCGTCAGTCGGAATTTCCCATCATTAGCAAAGAGACTGACGAAAATATGGATTGGAAATTGGATTAGGTTCGATGAAGAAATGGGTTTTATGAAATGTGGGATTGGATTGTATCGTTTTGGGGATTGGGTTTCAGAATTTGGTTTTAGTTATCAAATTTGGAGATTGGGTTTTAGAATTGGGTTTTATAGATTTGGGGATTGGGTTTGGTTTTGAGAATTGGGTTTTACTTATTTGGGGTTTGGGTTTGAGAATTGAGTTTTAAAGATTTTGGGGATTGGGTTTGAGAATTGAGTTTACAGATTTGGAAATTGGGTTTTAGAAATGGGTTTTACCAATTTCTAAAACTCAATCTCCTTTTTTCAAGAAGAATTTATTTGTACAAGATTGTCTAGATAGCCTAAATGAATTTGCAATGTTTAATACTGGATATAATCATATATTTTGTCATAAGTATTTCTTACGAAACTAATAATTGGAGTTTCAGTGAAATTTTAATAAGTCGTTTTTTGCATGATGTATATTTCCAAGTAAATCTAGCTATATAAGCCATTCCATTTGAACTATTCTTTGTTCTCATGCTAATCCTTTTTTCCCAACCTTCAATTCGTAAAACTATTTCACAAGACTTCGCTCTCTTAACTTCGACAATACAATAATCAAGGGCAGAATAAAACCACATATATGTCGAGAATTACACTTTTTATTGGAAAATAAATACACTCGTTACTTACACCTCTTCGCGCAGTATCGCCACCTTACCTGCGAAGAATATTACCGATTATTCTAGGAATATTCTCGGAATATTATTTCGCCGAATACTATTACCATTAATCCGACGGATTCACCAATACGCTACTCGTATGAACCTAAACAAATTAAGGTGACTCAGTCGTCATACTCGCTAATCAAAATTAAAACTAGTCAAATCATCAATGTTTTAAAGTAAAATATTATAATACAAAATACGGTATTATAATGTATAACAAAAATGTCTAAATCGTGTAATTCATTAATCTTTAATACCTATTAAGAAAACATGTTCGTATTGTTACTCTTAATTTAAAAAACTTTGTTTTCCAATTTTTTTATTTGCAAATTTTTTAGAAAAAAGTTTAGAAAATCATTTTTTTCGTCAATCGACTTAATCCCTTAACTTAACCACTTCTTCGCTGAGAAAACGCCCGTCTCTGTGTAACTCGTTCTGAACGAGTCAAAATATTTACAACGCTGATTGACGCGAAAAATCGGCACGAGTTACGCGCCGATTTTTGCCGATCGGCAAAAAATCGGCACGCAAATCCGACCCGCTAACGAGCCGGTGACTCGTTTGTCGGCGTTGCGACACCGGCAGATGGCGCTTTCGGGAAATTTGCGTGCCGATTTTTTTGCGCCGCGGTTGTGCGAAAATGCCGTCGCATGGGAAACGCGCGGTTCGCGTCTTTTAATGGAGGTCCGCGCCGTAAACGGTGAAAGCGAACGCTCGGATATAGTCGGCTTATTGTTTCGCGGAAAGGCCTGGCTTTCCGGCGCGCCGATTGCGCAACCGGCGGGAACCGGTTTTTTTTGGACGCCGGGACGACGCGACGCGAGTTTTTCGGCGTGCCCTGACTAGACTCCGCTCGTAAATCGGCGCCCGCCAATCGACTCGCAGCGACCAGCCCGACCCCCAGAGGCCCTTTTTCGAGATATCGAATCGGTTGGAAAATCGATTTTTTCAAGAGGGATCGATTGTTAGTCGATTGTTTTCGGAATCCATTTTGGGTCACTTCGATTATCGAAACGAAATTTGAAGATCGATTGTCGATCGAATATCTGGTTTTCGTTATCGATTTTGTTTCGATTCGAGTTATCTAATCGATTTGAAAATCGATTATCGATCGATTGTCAGGTTTTGGTTATCGATTTTGCGATTCTTCGAGTTATCGAATCGATTTGAAAATCGACTGTTAGTCGATCGTCCGGTTTTCGGTATGGAATTTGGAACTTATCGAGTTATCGAATCGATTTGAAAATCGATTGTCAGTCGACCGTCCGGTTTTCGGTATGGAATTTGGAACTTTTCGAGTTATCGAATCGATTTGAAAATTGATTTTCAATCGACTGTCTACCCTAACGGAACAACCAGAAAATCGACATTGATTCGATGTCAATGCAGATGTCGAATCGATGTTGAATCGGTGTCGAATCAATGTCTCAATGTCCGCTCAGATGACATCGAATCGATATCGATGGCTTAATGTCGATTCGACATTTTGCATCGACATCGAATCGACATATCTCAATGTTGATTCCATATCGAATCGATGTCGATGAAATATGTCGAAAAGACATTAAGCCATCGATATCGATTCGGTGTCATCTGAGCGGACATTGAGACATTGATTCGATATCGATTCAACATCGATTCGACATCTGTATTACTGTCGATTCAATGTCTATTTTCTGCCTGTTCCGTTAGGGTAGTTTCGGAATCGATTTTGGTTCGATTCAACTTCTCGACTCGATTTTAAAATCGATTATCGACCGATTGTCCGGTTTACGGAATCAGTTCTTGTTCGTTTCGAGTTAGCGAATCGATTTCAAGATTGATTATCGACCGGTTGTCCGGTTATCGGTATCGATTTTGGGATTCTTCGAATTATCGAATCGATTTGAAAATCAATTGTCAATCGACCGTTCGGTTTTCGGTATCGATTTTGGGACTCTTCGAATCGATTTGAAAAATCGATTGTGTATCGACTTACAACCTCGACTTATCGAATAGCTTTAAACATCATTTGATAATAATTTATTATTGACAGTTGCGTCAATAATAGTTATCGAGTTATTGAATTGGAAAATTGACTGTTGAGATTCGATTGTCGATGGACAGTCTCGATTCGATTTACATTTGAATCGAATCATTAATGTGAACCAATGTGTAATCGAACCTCACAAATTTTCAATCAACGATGAATCAAATGGAAAATCGATTTTGAAACCCTTTGAAATCGATCGAAAATCGATTATAAACCCTGTCAAAATACTTAAAAAATTCGATTTTCAACTTACTCGACTAAATTTTCGACTTAACCTAAAATCGATTGTAAAATCGGTTTCAAATCTTATATCGATTTATATCAGAATCGATTTAGATCGATTCTCAATCTACTTAAATCGACCCAAAATCATTTCCGACTCTACTTAAGATCGAACGGAAATCGATTTTAAATCGATCGACAATCGATTTTAAATCGATCGAAAATCGCATTTAAATCAATCGACAATCGATTTTAACTAGACGAAAATCGCTTTTAAATCGATCGAAAATCGTTTTTAAATCGATCGACAATCGATTTTAAATCGAACGAAAATCGATTAGGAAACCGATTCCAAATCGACCTATCGTATCGCACGCATCATGAAGAAGATAGTTAGCGCCAGTACGAGCACTGCCGAAGATGAAAGGGTTCCGCTGGATCCGTAGTACAGGCCGTTACCATACACCTGCAATCCAGCTGTCTCTATACTACGTTTGCAGTAGTCACCGTCTGAAACAAAAATTGAGAAAAAACTCACAAAAAATCTCTATGTCCAGAAAAGAAGGCATCACTTTATATAAACTAGACGAATTCTTAAACGAGACCGCGACTTATATCAAAGTGTAAAATCTGCATCAAGGTTAGCGAACAGTGAAACCTCCGATGAGAGATGGAGATTAGATCTTTGGAGCCATCCTTGCCCCAATGTCATTTTAAGGTGAAAGTTGGAATAATTGTAATTGCAGTTTGGCCGGCTGCCAATAAATTCAGGAGCCACACTTCTCTGACAAAACAAGTTTAATTTTAATTGCGACGAGGTACTCGTAATAGCGAGTTTTGAAGAGTTTAATGCGCAATTACGTTCCATGACTCTTGAACAACGTCCCATAAATATAAAGTCTTCGAATCTATCTGTGTCATTCGTCCCATTAAGACCCTGCCTCTGCCACATTTTTATCTGCGAACACAAAACTGCGTCGTTGCATAAGCGACGTCGTTACTCGCTCGTTTTGCTAGAATTTCAAAAAACCCCTGCGAGGCGCCTGGAATCGGTCATTTCTGAGGTAACAGTTTCAGTGGGAGTTTTATTATGTATTTTTGTGTATTGCAGAAAGAAACTTATTTTTTAACTATTTTTTAGAAATAAATAAGAATATGGGAATATTCTTGAAATAGAAAAATTCTGGGAATATTCTGGGAATATTTGATATTGAAATATTCTGGGAATATTTTATTTTTAAATATTCTGGGAATATTTGGTTTTGAAATATTCTGGGAATATTTCATATTGGAATATTTTGGGAATATTTGTTAATGAAATATTCTGGGAATACTTAATATTGAAATATTCTGGGAATATTTCAAATTGAAATATTCTGGGAATATTTGATTTTAAAATATTTCGGGAATATTTATTTTTGAAATATTCTAGGAATATTTATTTTTGAAATATTCTAGGAATATTTACTTTTGAAATATTCTTTTATACAAAAGTTTGACTTTTCTTCATCGCCACTGGGAAAACTTCGACACTTCCCATATCGGAGCCGAAATCCAGTTCGATGGGCGGAGAAAAGTCGCGCGCGAAATATGACATGAAAAATGTTGACTGCCGCGACAAAGAGCGTTTATGAAAATTGCGTATTTGTTCCGAGTGAGTTATTAGCGGCACGGCGAAGATAATGCTATTTATTGTGCCGCGCGGGATAATCTCTGTTTCGCCATCTGGCCGTTCGCAAGAAAACGAATGTAATGAACCGAATTTTTTGCCCGACCAAACTTCTTGCGCCTCATCGTATTAAGCGCGGCACACGGCGCTTACGTAACCGGCCCGTGCATTTCTTTCCCATGCGTCGTAACGATCGAATGGATAGATCCATTTACATTTTTCCGACACACCGGCGTTCCTCGCGCTCGCGTTGTAGCGGAAGCGTGCGATTTGACGATATTGTGCGCTGATACGGTCTCGAGATTTTTTTTTCAATTTCGATTGTTCTTTTTATATAGAAAGAATAGCTTTGTCAGATTAAATTTTCTGAGAAATGTAGCATTGTTAAGAAATATTTTGGGAATATTTCATTTTCCGCATATTCTGGGAATAATTATTTTTGAAATATTGTGGGAATACTTGATTTTGAAATATTCCGGGAATATTTCATGATGAAATATCGTTTCCTGAAATATTCTGAGAATTTTAGATTCTTCAAGAATATTCTGGGAATATTCCTGGAATATAGGACTTTTGGGAGATATTCTGGGAATATGGGACTATTTAGAAATGGTGGATTTTTGGGTATAATATGGGAATATAGGATAATGCGGAAATATATTGAGAATATTGAATTATTCAAGAATATTTTGGGATTCTCGGAATATTTAGAAATATTATCAGGATAAATATATTCTGAATTAAATGCGAAACAAATTCCAAAATATACCCATTCATATATTCCCACCATGTTTCTAATGCACTTTCGCCAGATTGTCAAATGTATCTCCTGATATTGCAAAATCGATTCTCATTACAGTCTAAAAACATTCGAATTGCATTCTAAATGCAAATCCGACTATTTCCAAATGCCTTTATATAAAGTGTATACCGATACCAATATACTCCAATTATACTCCAAAACGATCAATCAATTCTATTCTCAGAACATTTACATAATTTTGTCCATCTCGCTCTCGTGATTATAACACACTGCTAACATAAATAGCAATTACTCCCATACAATTATTTTTCTTTATTTAAAATTGATTTTTAACAATTTTAAACATATTCGAAAACAGCTTAAATAAATTATTTTATTTGAACTCATTGAATTACGAAACTAATGAACGATATTTTATTCGAAACCTACAATCGATTTTTACACCTGATTATAATTATATGAGTTTATTTCTCTCGTAAAAGAGATGAAATTCGATTAGACTGATTGCGCCGATTCGTCGAGCCCTTTTTTCCCGATTTTCTACGGCCGTACTTGAAATTCCGGGGCACTCCGTCAGGAAAAACGGAGACATTAGCCGCGCGAACACTTTCAGCCGCCGATTTCCATTTGTCCGCCACTGTGGCCTACATTGCCTAACACCGTGGCAAATAAGGGGATATGAAAAATTAATTGTACCTCCACAAAAACCTTCGGGCTACGCAAACACGCCTAATTCTTAATTGATCTGTGCCACCATTCGGTCTCGACTGAATATTGAAATTTATACATTGATACATAAAACATAAGCACGATGCTGTCACTCATAAAATGATATTTGCAAAACTTGCACGCCACACTTAAGTTACACTTAAGAAATATACTTTTGATATTATTCATTTCATTTCAGTATGAATATGTCAAATTTTGATCACATGTCACATTTGTCACATATGTCACCTTTGTCACATTTGTCTCATATCACCTTTGTCACATTTATCACATATATCACAAGTCACCTTTGGCACATTTGTCACATATGTCACATTTGTCACATGTCGCCTTTGTCACATGTCGCCTTTGTCACATATATCACATGTTACCTTTGGTGCATTTGTCACATATGTCACATATTTCACCTTTGTCACATTTGTCACATATGTCACATGTCACATGTTACCTTTGTCACATTTGTCATAGTCACATTTATATCACATGTCATACTGTTGTCACATATGGCACTTTTACCTCATATGTCATATTTACTGTTAAAGATGTGGTATACATATCAATCATACCATATATGAGATATATGCAGAAGTAACATGAGTGATTATCGTCACATTACATATGTGACACTTTTATTTTAGTGTACATTTTTACTATATTTGTAAATTGTAAATATTTGTAAATTGTAAATATGTAGTCAAAGTCCTCTTTGTATTATACCATTTTGATATTAGGTTAGGTGTCGGATTCCGCGGAATACTGATTGACTGCGAAACCGTAGCAACTAATGAAAACATCGAGAGGCGACGTTAAGCCGATCGTTTAGAGAAATTAACTGCGTCGCTATTCCAACAATCTCCGGAGTGACAAAAAGCGGGGCATTGCGCAACACGGAGTCAAGGTGGTTACAATTATTTTACAAGACCGACCTGAATGTGCAACCCGATGAATTACGTGAATTGAAGTCGTGCATTTGCCATGCAATTAAGGAGGATGTATCATTTAACGATCCCTACATTATCGGCGTTTGTCGCGATCCAGGAATTTTTCTTATATCACATGGGACACTTAGTGAATAAGTGCAATATAAAAGAAGTGTACTTATTTATTATTTTTAATCTACTTGTTTTTCGTAGAGAAATAATTGGAGAAATTCGCAATTCGAATTTCCTCTTCAAATTACACATCCTCTTAAATGCCGAGTAATTCAATCGGGGAATCCCGTCAATAAATGTTACGAGCTCTCTGGGGGCAACGCAATTTTTCTGGAAATTTTGGAACAGGTGCGACTTTCGCCCAATGTTTGTTTTCTTCGATCTGTTTATGTTTACGATTTAACGTCCGCTTTTGTTTTCTTTTTCTGTTTACATCGCACTAATCGCACTGACCTAATTCCTTATCTGGATACCCGTTTGTATATCTTACTACGTCGTTTCGGTTTCTCAAATGTTTTTGTTTTTGTTTACGAAAGGAGGTCTTTTTTGGACTTTCGCTTTTGTTTTGATTTGATAATCTTTGCCGTTCTTCCGCATTGCATCTTTCGCTTTGACCCTTTTGACTCCGTTTGTTTTTGTTTACGTTTCCACGTTTGTTTTCCCTCCCGACCTTTGTTCTCCTCTCCCTTACCCTTTGTTTGCATCTCAGTTAAAACGTCCTTCGTCATCTTTCCAGACCGTTTTTGTCCCCGAATTTCGCAACTGATTTTCTTTGTCCGCGCGCACCCTTTTCGCTTTTCACTTTTTCAGATTTTCACTTTTACCTAACCTCACAAAAACCGGTGACTTGTTCGAGTCGGGTTTTTCAGCCGCGATAATTAGAACGTCATGTCGCCTCTAGTTAATGCATTAATTGTCGCATAGGAAATCGACGATGGATGAGCGTGTCTTCGGCAAAGACATGCCGAGCATTCCGCCGGCTGCGTAACAAACGTCGAACGAGCGTTGCGATAGGCCCGAGCCTGTCCCACGAACGGTCGCAACCGAGACGGTCGTTTTCCCCGGCCGTAACTCGCGTTTCATTGAGGATTTCGCAACCAATAAGCACACCGCCACCGATACCGGAAATATATATCAAACCGCAAAGATGTGAGCTCGAAATTTCACGCCAATTTATACCGCCACGCTTGTTACGGAAAATCCGGCCATTATGCCGTTAACTCTTACTTGGCAGCCAGGTATCGAAAAGTAAAATGAAATTATGTTACGCGATCGAATCGGGGGCCAGGATAATTTTTTGCATCAGTTCTTGCTTGAAGATACTTTTTCAATATTTTACTCTCACATTGCCATAACGAAACTAACGAAACTAACAAAACTAACAAAATTAACAAAACTAATAAAACTAAGAAAACTCAGCTTAAAGGACCTAACGCCTTTCTGAGCTTGTCCCAGAAGTCTTCAGTCAGCCGGCTTAAAGGACCTATGAAAACTAACAAAATTAACAAAACTAACGAAACTAACAAAACTAACGAAACTAACAAAACTAACGAAACTAACAAAA
>JABFPB010000369.1:0-41283 GCA_022817645.1 Ceratoteleas bidentatus
TGATCTCTATTCTAAAAACTTTGAAATACTTGAAGTGTTCTAAAAAAGTTACATTTTTCAGTTACATTTTTCTTGGTGCTTTAGCTAAAATGTATTCAATCCAGAGTTAAATCTAAACTGGTCCTTTACAAGTTAAGATGTTAGTATTACAAAACGCAAAAGGAACGGGATGCTGAATATTCGAATATATTTGTCACGTCCAGATTCATTTGTTTGACGGTGACACTTCTGAGTGATGCAAAGTTGAGGATGCACATTTTCTTGGATTTTATCTCCTAGTAATATGCGTCGCGACGGTTTTACGCTTCCAGCGGGAGGTTCGCGGTGTACAGTCATTTTCTTGGCACTCGCAACTAATTCAATGATTTTGTCTCCGATTGGCGATAACTCGGTAATTATCCTGATCGGTATCACCGAGCTGTGTTCTCGTTCGATTTTCTCAGCTTTATCACGTCGCAGCGTCGGCTTTCTCATCCCATTTTGCACGAGTGTGAATGCGTTTTATCGTTTCAGTAATGCCGTCGTTATCTTCATGTTCATCATTTATTTCTTGCTTCTGGAAACGTTTGTGGGCATTGAAAAAAGTCGACGCAGTTCGAACGCGGAGTATAATAATTTGCATCGACATGGGAGGATGCAAGGAGTTTTGGTCTAAATGAAGTGCAGTTGCTCGGAGATCGTTAGATTTCAAAGCTGATAGAAGTTAGCCGAGGAAATTGATTAGTTACAACTAAGGTTGTTCGTGGTATAATTAACAGAAGTTGTTAACAATGTGAGAGGCGTAATTACGTTATCTATTTAAAATCTGCGCTCATCCTTGATTTTGAACGAACTGAAATCCCGAGTTCAAAAACTACATTAAGCGATAAAAAAAGTAGAAAAATTGTTATGTAGAAAAAGATTTTGATAGATTAGTAAGTTTATGTAACTTTGCAAGCTAACGAAACATAAACAAAGCGATTACAATCCATCCATCAGTTTAACTTCTTTGTATTGACTAATAACTACCAAGTGTTGCTGTTCTCAGTGTACAATTATAATGAATCATTAAATTATGACTTGCACTTCAAACTTTCTCACTGCGTAGCAAATAAACAATTAAATTGTATTTGATGCAAATATACTCCACATGATAAATGCGGCTTATCGATGTACAACAAGTGAATTCTGTCTACTGCAACCAGCAATCTCGAGAATAACGTTCCACATTTTTTCAATGTATAATCATGGGTCTTACTTCGAATAGCTTCGATTTTTTCGAAATACTTTTTTCCTTGCCTGCAATCATTCAATCAAAGTCATTTTTAAACAAATATCCATCGTTACAATCCAGTTATCAGCAACAATCAAACAAAATAAAATTCGAAAACTGTTAAGCACACCGTCGAACTGCAAATGATAACACATCTTCGAATCAAAATTGTCTCCCCAAAAAAAACATATCGAAAAAACCGGCCTCGAAGACCTGAATTTCCAAAAAGCGGAAAAAGCAAACCAGATACTCGTTACGGCGCAGACGAAGTGATTGCATTAAAGCCCCGGGGCAAAAGAGCGGGTGCATTCGGCGCAAAAATCGCGCTCGCGCGGATGCGTCGTCAAAGGCTTTGACGGGAAACAATGGATATATCAATCAGGCGGTAATCGCCCGTCCAACGACCGACGTCCGCGATTCTCCGGGAATAATGCATCGCGAAAATAACGCCGGCTCGGGCTCGTTGATATTCCGCAGGATTCGGTCCGGCGTTCTTTGGGCGACACGTAATTCGGCTGCGAAACGACGCAAAACGGCCGAAAAGATGCTCGGCCGCGTCGATCGATGGCACATCAATTACGTGACACGTCGATATAATCGGGCGGCAGCGCGCAGGTGGCTTCACACGCAGACGGGGCGATCTCTCGGATCATATTATCGATGGAATTTCGAGCGGGGTCGTTCTCCAAGCATGCATACGGAATTAGCCGGCAGACCATTTCGAAATTGATTCGCCGGTCGTTGACCAGATTCGCCGGGCCCAGGCGCGTGGACGAGAAACTGAGGTTATGGCGTCTGGCCTGGGCGACCCAATTGCGGAAAGAAAGGTCGATTTCATTCGAGCGGATTCCTGTTGAGCAGACAGGGCGATTATTTGATACATCGATATGGTGGTAGTTAAGGGATGATGGGGATGAGAATGAGGAGAAACTTGGATAAGGGAAACTTGGAATAAATGAAGATAATTAAATGAAGATAAAATATTGAAGAAGAAACTGTCATATTCTTTTAAACGCGTTGTTATAAAATATGTTTTGTATTGTGTTACGATACTTTTCACTTTTCAACAATTTCTACTGCACAATAATTGGAAGATTAAAATGATTGTATTCTATTTCATTACAAAGAGTACCCGATTTCATTTTTTGAAATGCGTAAAAGGTAACTGGGTAATTTGCTTTATGTAGTAAATAAGTAAGATATCACAAATCAAATAGGTGCTTTATTTGATTTAATGTGATAATGTGCTTTTGATTATTCGGTACTCATATAATAATCAATAGTTGCATTGTTTTACTGTTCGTTTTTATTTTTAGTTCAGACAAATATTTCATCAGTCGTAGACAACTGAATTTTATTTCGTAAACAATTTAATGAATTTAATGCATTACGTTAATGAATTTAACGTAACTCGATGTGAATAGTTCTCTATTTTTTACTTCACTTTAAATCTACTCTAGAATCAAAAAGAAATTACGAAAACCAATTTCCCCAACGCATTTTTTCAAAACAAACTCACCATTTTCAACTTCTACCCTAACAAAAATCATTCTTTCATCCTACTCTTTTTTGGGATTCCTTCCATACCCACTCCATATTTCTCCCGAACAATCACCGCTTTAAATGACTCCATTTTCACCTCCCACATTTCTCTCCGACACCCAACAAATTTACTTATCTCTCCACTTTTTCCCCGCCGCGAAATCCTCGACGTCGCAATTCCCGGACGAGCCACCGATTTTTCAAACGCCTCGACGTATCTGTCTTAGCTTTCGGAATGCGATGCGAGGTCGATTGGCGACGGTTTAGCAGCTAGCCGTTCGGTTTAACGAGAAGCCGCGCGCATCGGAAGTGAGAGCAGCTCTCGTTAACGGACACGGCCCGCAACAGGAGCAAATCATTCTCGTTCGTATTCGTCGCGAGTGCGACTGCCGGCTGATACCGAATGGGCATTATGAACCGGCGTTGCCAGCGAGTCGTGGCCGATTAAAATCGGCAACTCGTCGACGAGGATCGGGAATTTCAATGGGCGCGCGCGAACCGCCGACTTGGCAGGCCCCGCACGTATCTGGACGAGCCGGGCCGAGGTTTCGAGCACACGCGGTCGCCGCATCTAATAATCGACGGGCGCGGTCGCCGCGATTCCACCCAACTGCCATTGATGCGCCGCTTTCCCGCAAATCGGACCGGACAATACGATTGACCGCTGCGTTGAGGTCAGACGTCACGTCGATTACGTGACCCGAAGCGAATTCGGTTCATTAGTACAAACCGAACCTCGGGGCAATCGGTTGCCACATTTTTAGACGTGGAAAGAAATCGTAAATGAAAGAAAAGTAAAATTGAAATGTGTTTGCTTATGAAAAAGTATAAGTGCTAAATCATGATCCAAGTTTTAATCATTGTGAGAAAAATATCGTTTTGGATGAAAAGGATATTTTGCCCAAAAATCAAAATCGTTTTCATTGAAAAGGATTCTTTTTGCTGGAAAAGGAAGTCCTTTCAGGTTAAAAGGATATTCTTTTTGATTTGAATCCTTTTTAACAAAATTGTACGATTTCAATTATATGATATCGTATTTATATTGTAGATTATAGTGAAAAGGTTTGTAGAGGGTACAATTTTGGAAAACTGCTTGTGCAATATAAAGGGCAGGAAATTCGATTTTAGATATCTATTTCGGTACACCAGACTTCACAGCAGACCGGATCGGATGTCAAATGAATTATCGGCGGCGGACTATTTTAGACTTTTAATTATCGCTCCCCAATCATCGCATTGAATTTGCGCGCTGAAGGGAGCCATTGAAGAGTTCGATCAGTCGAGTGGCGGTGGTCTGAAATTCGCTGTCTTCGAATCGTCGCTTTTGGATTATCATCATCGAATTACTTTCGTGGATTCGTGGTGCTTGCAAGTCACCATTTGCAACTTGCCATCCTTAAATAATTACTCTCGCGTCATCATCTCGAAATCATTTTTCAATTATTATCTCCGGACAGCTATTTTCCAGTCGCCTTCTTTTTTCGATTGGATTCTTTCAATTCGCGAACTTTGATGTTCCACTGCTTGTTTCAAATCAATTTCAACGCATTTTACAAAACCTGCCTCACGCTCACAATCAATCACACAAAGGAATCTGGCTTTCGACAACAAAATCAATCAAACCCATCAACTCATGCGAAATACCGCGATCAACGAGTCGTCGTTTTAATGTCCGTTAATTAGAGTCCCATACGCGGATTGTTACAATTATTGTCGAGGCACTTCCTCCGCGCGAACCCCGCCGTAAAACGCATCCGCAATCGGCCGCCGCAACAGGTTCAATTACGCAGAAACGGTTATATTGGTCTTGGCGAATGTCTGCAAACAGCGCGTTATTCACGTTCGAAGTAAGAAAACGCGTCGAGCCTCGGGTGTGCATAAGCGCTTATCGTCCATAATCCCGCGGCGATATTTGAATTTGACCGCTTGACCGCTCCCGACCTAGGCTACCCGAAAACCAGCTGGAAATGGAAAACGGATAACGACAAAAAAGTCTTCGCGCCGTTAACCCGAATCCTTTTCTTCGCGCGATCTGCATATAAATTTCGATAACTCCCCAGACGGATTCGAGACGAGACAACCAGTTTTACCGCGATGACGTAACCGCCGACGTCGACTGACGATAATTGATTAATTAACCTATTAATTAATTAATTATCAATTAAACTCGCCTGACACGACGCGCAATGGCAGCCGTTTGCATACATTTAAATAGCGAATTGAATTGCGCAATTGTTCGGAAGTCGCGAGAATCACGCGCAAGAGTGTCGACAACGACATCTGGCGGTGGCGCCGCATTGAATTGATGAATGGCATTCGCGAAACTGACTTTCGCGAATACTGTTCTCGGTTGATCTCGGTATCAACGACCCTTGTTCGGCGTTGAGAAAATAATTTCAAGGATTCGTTCGCGCGTCCCTAAGATCAACAGAAATGAGCAAACACGCAGGTGAGCTCAAAAGTCGACAAAACATCGAAGTCTGGGAACACCAAGTACCGTAAGTGTACGAAGGCCTTGGAATTAAACATATATTCACACGTTACACTATGCGGAGAGAAGCAAAGACAATGGCGCAAAAAGTACAGTTCGTTGGCGTATCTCGTGTCGGGAGTATGAGAGGTCGATGGTCATTTACCTCATTATATAACGACCCACGAAAAAAGACAATTAAGCAGTCGTCTACGCAGACGCGCGACGTTAATCCGAGACGGGCGGTGTAATTACCCGACGTCTTACGCGGGATTACTGCTGCAGACCATTATGATCGATTAATTCGAGAGGATATTCGAGATGTTATTTAATAATGCAGGCACTGGAAGGGAATTTAAAAGCCGGTCTTATAGTAACGATTGAAAAGTAATTATCCGTTCTGTTGAAATGAGAAATCAGAAAATCTCCAATACTCTTTTTCCAACTAACTTCAAGTTCAACTCCATGAAACTTACGAACACACATTTATCATTTCTGCAACAAAAGTTGACAGCCAATCAAGGAAATCGTCATAATTAGCTTTCAGAATTCTCAACCTCCAACAATCCTTGCGGGTCACCAGCAAATATGCGAATCCAAAAAGAGTTCGCCAACCACTCCTCTTCGATCTCCAAGCACGCATTCCCCTCGTCCACTATCCGCTCGCCCGTGGCATAAAGCATCGTGCCGAAAAAAAGCTAACGAACCCGGTCGATCTGATTAGTGGATAATCGTGCGAAACGATGAAAATTCATATCCATTAGCATAATGCATAAACATGAGCCGGCGCGAAAAATCGGGGATCGCTCGGTCGCGCGCGTAACTTTCGTTGCGCAACTCGCGGCCGGAAAGAAATGAAATCAAAACGAAGTAGCGACATCGCCGATGCGGGAAGCTAATTACCTGGCGTGTAACATAATTAACTATCACGGGAGCAACGGGCGCCCAACGTGCAGCGAGCGTCGTGCCTCGTCTACACGAGCGCGATCGAAAATGTACCGTTACACGACAACCGGGTCTGTCACGGAGATTAATCCGCGGATAAAACGGCTTTTACACCGTCGAGCGACGTTCCTGCGGTTCGCCCGAGTTAATTCACTTAGGCCGAGGCGTCGTGTTCGGCCGGGCCGATAATCGCCGGTGCGTAACGCCGATCGCTTTTCATCCCCGCGCGCGGCCTTCGTACCCCCGACATCCTGCCTTGCCGGTTTCGCGAGATAAACCGGCGATAATGCGCGCGAACGCGATCGTTTTATTTCGCGGCCGAAAGAACGCAAAGACCAGTTCCATGAGAAAGCCGGAGCGGCGCGATAACTCACGCGTCCGGCCGAAACTGGCCGTGACAAATGGTCGCGCGTTTTTCCGACCCGGGGCCCGTTACGATTAATCGATACGGGGCCTAATTAGGCCGGCCAATCGGCCGAACCGAGGCCCGCCGGCCATCGAGCGCTACCGCGCTTTGATGGCGAAAAAATGGACGTCATTTGCGCAGTCACTTTGCCGAGATAAGTGTCGGCCACACGCGAGGCAACCTGCAGAAGAGTGTGATAAATTTAATCGCCCATATAATAAATTCATGGGACAGACGAGATGGATGGGGCGAGGGGGGCTGCGAGCCGACTGATTCCCACGTGAGTTAGCGTTTGGAAGAATCGGGGAGAGAGGGAATTGATAGGCAATTCGGGAGGATGATGGAGATGTGAGGTGGGTGGGTATGAAGAAATTAGACGGGGAAATTGATTGGAGTTTGTCGGACGATGAGAGTTTGGCCGGTTAGCGGAAAAAGTGGGCACGAAATGAGGTTACACGTCGGAGATTACATCGTCGAAATTATCGGCGATGGTTCGTGCCCTGGAAAGGTCATATTTGCAAGACTTTTTTGCCCGGAGTTGTAAGAACTTTTTGTTCCGCGCGAGGCTTTTTGCGGGGAACGATTTAGTCTTGAGATATTGAGACCACTTTGTCACACACTTTTCGAATGGAATACGTCGACGTAAAAATTGACACGGCAGAGATTAACGTTGCATGTCGATCTATGTCATACATATGTATAACGACACACGTCGCTCCGATATGCGAACCTGGCATAGCAACGTCGAGTCTTCTCCATTAGCTCTCCGGACTCGGAGGGTTTAGACAGATAGGATATGGGTGATACAATGGCATAAGGACGTGGAACAACAAACATCAGAGATCATTTGTTAATCAGAAGTAGATAATCGATTGAAATAGATGTTCGTTGGTCATGTAAAAGGTTCGGATAAAAAATTGAGCGTTTTATGATAAGAAAAATTGAGCAATAAATAATTTTTTGATCATTTAAACTTGTTAAATTTAACAACAGTAGACCATAAATTGGGACATCCTTTTTCGGAAAAAATTGCACAATGGAAGCGTCATAAGAAGTCATTTCTACGATTTCAAAATGACCACAAATTGATCGATCGTGATGGTCGTGATTCAAAAACAAAAGTCGCACTTTCGTGATCGCTCACTGATCGACAAACAATCATTTCAATCATTTTTTAACCAATAAATTATGAATACAACGCTTTACCGGCCCTCACAGCAACAGATTACCGTAACTTTTACCTTGCTCGGCACGGTACGGTTATAATATCTCTGCTAGAAAGGAGAAATTAAATATTTTTCCTTTTCATTCTTTCCAATTCCTACAAATATCATTTACAGTGTCCTCCCAAATAATCCTCTCAAGCTCACTGATCAATTCAACCTCATTTACTCTCCGGAATTATTTATCCAAAATTGTTGGCAACAATTACAAAAACTTTAGTAATTTAGGGAAAACTCATTTTATCATTTTTTGGGTTACACGAAATTTTAGAAACGGTTACAAAAATTACTCTCAGTCTTCCGTAAACGATATCGTTTTGCGGTCCATGAACATCCTTTGATAGATAAATGGATCATTTAAATATAAAAGGGACAAATTTCAACCATTATCGATTTACCATTAATACATATTTTTCGAGTATTCCCTTTCAAACCCATTGAAAGCCCCACCATTTGCCAGTCGATTTTCCTCTTACGAGACAAGCCGTCCTGCTCACCGCTTATCCCAACGAAAACGCGACACAAGTCAGCTCAGATGGCATCTCAACCGAACCCCGCTGAAACAACTCGACTCGGCCGGCGCATCCGGTTCGCGATCGACTCGTCATTTCCTCCCCGCGAATGCGTCTCTCAATTCCTCTCTCCGGTCATAGCGGGCACCTCGCCCGGCAGCGATCCGCGACATTTTCGCCCGCGATAATTAACCGCGAGTGCCGTGCCGGATGAATTTCATCTCGCGCGCATTCCGCCTGCGGCCTCGGCTGATCGCTACCAATGACACTAATGAGTATCGGGAACTGCAGCCGTTTCGCTCGTCAACGTCCACGCTAACGCGTTACGTCCGTTAAAACGTCACGTGCGTACTCGCAACATGCGAAAAAGAGGCCGATTCGTGGTCGAATCCTATGGGCAAAAATGCGGCGGTAATTAGCATGAGCTCGGATGCTAAGTAGCGGCATTCCACGGGGCCGAGCACCTCGGTTACGTAAACGCGAAAAAAGCAGCGGCGAAAATAAGCAGCGGGCAGAAAAAGTCGAGCGGACTTTGTCCTCGACGGAGTACGTTTCTTGCTCCGTTGACCGTTAATGCAGCTCGCTGAGCGCCGCGACCTTAACACCCGGCCCTTCCGCGTAGCTCCGGGTTCCCATGCGCCGCGCGAACCAGTTTCCGCGCGTGTTCGCGAAACGCAGATAAGACGGCGCAACGGGGATAAGACGCCCGCGGCAGGTGCGCCTGGCGCATACCGATCGCACTCACCCCGACGCTCAATTAACCGCGGTTCGCTCGAGCGAGAAAAAAAAGGGACACACGATTTATGGCGGAGATTGAGTCGCGGAAAAAGCTGTCGGCCACGTGCCGATCGCGGTCAGGGTGTTCGGTTTGAGGGCTTCGGAGGATCTTGATTAGGACGAGTGAGGGAAATTGTTTTAGTTAGAGGACATTCCTGGGTGGAGAAATGTGAGTTAATATTGTGACATTGGGGCGGATTAAGTAGGTTCAGGACCTACTTAATAATTTTTTGAGTATTCAGAAGTAATTGTTTAAACAAATTTATCGGGATTTAATAAATGAAAAGTCTATTTAAATTTTCGCAGCATCTTATCAAGAGCAATTGAATGAATACAATGATAAAGTAATAATACTTTTACAACATTTTTTTTCAAGAAATTGTAATCTTAAAGGAATTTCATCTGGATCTAATTGGGAAGTTAAACTTAAAAAAAAGATACTGTCGAAACATTTGAGGGAAAAACTTTCGCATAGCAAAAAATGCCTCTTAATCTTTTGAACGGGTTAGCATAAACAGTCACTTTGGATAACGAATAACCGATAAAAAGTTTTGATTTGGGTTTATCCGGATTATCTCGACTGTACTCATTTGCGCGCTTTTTATTGTGGAATTCCTCTCATCGGTAGAAGTAAAAAGTCTATTTTTATAACCGTGTGATAATGCGGCCTGATATACATTTGAAACAATTTAAGCATGAATATGTATGTCGTAACAGTTTGTCACGTAAGCATCCTTTTTTAAAAAACAGTCTTTCAGAATATGCTTATTGTCTCATTGTAACAAGACTCTTGTACATTTCCGGATATACGAAATTCCTTCAAAGCATATTTATGACGTTGAAGTTTAAATAATCTATGGAAGTTGTGTAACTTCTGAATGTCCAATCTTATTACCCTAACTACCCATTGCTACAAATTTATTCGCGTTTTATTGCTTGACAAGAAATATCTATATTTGCGATAAGCTTATGGTTATTAAAAATGCAAACTAGTAACATTCGTAATAACCATGATATAATGTAGTAAATAGTATATTAATTTCTACATAAAAACGTCACGAATTCGCCATAAGAATATTGATCGTACATGCGAAAATAAAATGACGCACTGTACCAAACAACCGGTTACGTTAAGTGGACATCAGTGTGCGGGGAAATCATGTTCCCCAGTAATTAAACGGCGCACTGCTCATCTGTCTGTTGACATGTAATTTGACTCGATAAATAATTATAAACAACCATTTATAAAAATGACTTAATTCATTTAAAATACAAGACTCTGATTAAAACATAACGTATAAACAAACACTACAAATCAGTATTTAATATTCATAGTTCTAACTAGTAAACGATATTCTCTCAAAATACCACACGTTTCATCATTTATTCTCATTATCATTTTAGATCAATTAATTCAGTCATAAACCTTTTTTCAATTAACACAAAATTGAACATCTCCTATAAATTATAAACGCATACCTAATGCAAATAAAATTCATCTATATTTTAGCTGAAACAGACGAAAACATATGTACATTAGAAACGTCTTTATCAGTTTTCCCGAGTCATTTTTTCCGCGATTCCATTAATAGTGAATCATTGAATAGATAGACCTGATTTTCCACTTACAACAACTGGATTCTATACACTGCAATCAGATATTTTTCAAAGCCCACGAACCTCTTTCTCGTTATATACGACTCCTATTCTTAGAAGAACCAGAAACGCTTTAATTGCAGCGATCGTCTTCCTTAAAATTGATTTTTAAACGATTTTTTCAAGGTTTTTTCGCCCAAACGGTCGCCTTGAAATTCCCGACCAATTTAGCCCACTCTCTTTAACTCAAAACATTCCTTTGCAGAAAAACCAATCCAACAAAACCATTTTTGCAACTTCCACCAATTTTCCTTCCACATCAAATCTTCATCCCAAGAACAACTTTACCCCAACTCCTCCTCCTCGAACATTCATAAAAATAATTTCTTCTTCGGACAGGTGGCTTTTTTCGCAACAAAACCTCCCGCAAACTCGTGTCTCAGAACCCCACGATAAACAATTTCGCATCGAGATTACCGTGCGGCTCCGCCCGGGTACTTGACTTTTTGTGCGACCGGAACTAATGACTCAAGCGGACAATGATGTATCGGATTTCGGCGGAGCGTCGTTCGCCGCCTACAACTGGCGTACGAGCGCGCCCGGGCGAAATTCGCCGTCAAAAAAGGAGCACGCAAATGGACAATATGCTTCGAATATCCTAGGACTTGTTTGCTTAATCTTTTCTCGGAGATCAGCGTTCGAAGGTTCCGCGCGGCCCAAAGGGCACCCGAAGCGGCCCGTCAAAAGACAGTCGCGCCGAAAGCAAACTCGCCAGCCCCGAGGCCTCTGATGTTTCCGTGTACACGAAACGCAAACACGGCTCCGCAGCGGCGCAAACCGACCGAAAGCCGCGCCGAGGGACGCGAACACAATAATCCCGCGCGATCGCTACTCCCACGGGTTTTTCTCCGAGACGTTGTGTTTTCCGGAAGCCAATCATTACCGCGCGGAATTATCGCAAACGAATCTTGGCTGATTCGTTTGCATCATGCAAGGCTGCGTCCTTTCCGCGAACAATCAACGGCGGACATGGGAAATATTTATTGCTAATTCACGTAGCAGATTTTTATCGGGCGCTTATGAAAAGCCCCTTTGTCACGCACGGCTTTTCGTGTTTTTGAAAATTTAAAGCCGGAGAGGAAGTTCCTCTAATCGGCGATTAAGATTTGATATTGAAGGGAGCAGTGAGAAAAAATTTTAATTTTTCAATTCAGAGATTTACAGTCTTACTGTGCCTCATATTCAATTCTTATCATTTGCAACTTCTTATTTGCAACAAAGTTTTATAACTTCGAAGAGGATAACGAAATACATTATACTCGACGATTTATACAATTTTACCATACCAAGTGGGAAAAGTTCTGGCATTGCGTGGGTCGCAAATGTGCCCATTTTTCTCCTTGATTAAAACTATACAAAGCAATATTGTTGGGCATAGAACCTACACTGTCTCCTTAAAATATGGTTTCCGCGCTCTGTCGTATCTTTGTTTTTTCTTGTTCGTGTCTTTTTTTTCTTTTGTTCGCGAAGAGAACATTCGAGAAACATCGGTCGGAATTGGGGAAAATCGCTCGACGTCTATCTCGGCGCATAAACTAGGCTATACCGGTTCGGGCGCGCGTCTATCTCGGCCATTTATTTCCTCGTCCTTTGATTCTGCTCGGCGCGCCGTGGCTCATTAAATAGCGTTAAGTCCCGAGTGCCGCACGATATGTAATCCGCGCGAACGAAACGCATACTCGAAATTCCGAGCCGGCTCAGCCGAACGCACGCGTTACGGAAAGTAAGTGCACCGGGCGACCTGGTGTGTGCGCGTGTGCGAACGTGTTCCGAGGTAATCGCCGATTGCCGGAGGATGCATTAATCGAGACACGGGAATTACTTGTGAAATTATTACAACCGTTACTCTTACTGTACCTCACCTTGCTCTTGGAATCGCGAGACCGGGGTTCGAGCGAAGCCCGGTTATGTAATATTTACCCCCACCCCTCTCCCACTCTAATTTGAATGTCGTTTTGTTTCACTGAGAAGCTGGCTGCAACAAGTTTTAGGCTTGCAATAGACTTAACATCGTTGCAGGAAATTTTCTTAGGCCCAAGATTTTAAACAGTTGAAACAAAAGACATTTTGTTCAACTTAATATCAGAGAATCCGAAGTTTAAATTTGCTAAAACATGCAAAGCTCATTTCCGAGTAAATTTGTTCATCAGCTAAGTGTTCGTGCACATTTTTCCGATCGAAGTTCAAGATTGTCTTGAACTTGCGTCCGTCGTCGCATTTCTTCCCGATAATCTATCCGCAAACTTTCAGCACATTTTTTCGCCAGCCGCGCCGCTCACTCTTACAGAATCCGCCTTCCTACGCGATTCTTCCCACCTTCGCCGGGATAAAGCAATGCGACCCCCAAATTAATGTACCTAGGCATCGCTGTCAAACAATGCCTCAGAACAAAGTGGATCCCTACTTTAAAACAATTATGTCCGAAGCCCGAGCCGCGGCTCTCCTTTCCATAATAATTAATTGCGCTTTGCCTAACGGATAATTTCCGGCGTTGCGGCACGGTTCTCGGCGGTAGCGCGAGTGAAGGATCCCTCGCCGCGGAATCCAATGAAGCAAAGGTTAACGCGATGCTATCGGTTGTCGTCGCGGCGCAATCGGCCTCGCCGGCCTAACGGAAAATCAATCGGCGCGAATAAAAGTCGCCGCGCGAAATCACTCAATTATTCCGAATATATTAATCGCCCGATTCCGTTCTATATGTAAATGAGCGGCGTTGAAATTCGAGCAGGCATTGGCAACAAATCAGCGCCGCGCGGCCGTATATTTCACGAAGCGTTAACACGTCGCCCCGGGTATCGAAATCATGATTCATTTCGCGCGTCGCGAGATTGTCGGCGAGACCCGTTATCGCGTCGCTCGCACTGAATTACGCGCGCAGCCTGGGGCAGCGGTTGCGCAAGCAAACTCGGGGATGTCGCGTTCAAATCCCCGTCGAAACGGGCGAAAAATCGACGTTTTTATCTGGAAAGGTGGGGGGAGTAGCGAGGCCTTCGCAGGCGCGTTTACGAGGCGCGATTATTTCCTGCCGGAAACCCCGGCGACGCGGAGGCCCTGAAAAAAGGAGTCGAGGGAACAAAGGGGGCGCGCGAGTTTTATTGCGGCCCGTAAGTGCGCGCAGTGGAACGCGACTCGGAACAAGTGTTGAGCGGAGAAAAGGAAAGGGAAACAACGGGCGGCGCGCGATTTTTCGCGCGAGTTTGACGCGCGAAAGTGAATAAACGCAGGCGCGCAAGAGGAGCGTCCGCCGGGAACGAGCAGCCGTAAAGGAACGAGCGCCAACGGTCATAAAGCCCGAGGGCGTAGCCCGGGATCGCGCAACGCGAGGGCGAGATGACGAGACGAGAGTGATAGCAGGCGGCGGTAGTTGTGTTTCTGGGAAAATGGGAAAAGTGAGAGAGATTCGAGGGGGAGAGAGGTTTGATTGGGTTTTGATGGTGGGAATATGAAAGACACTGAAAAAAGTAATTCGTGAAAGCTGCGAAAACTTCCTACCTTTTATGACGCATATCGGAAAGTGTACGAAATTTTCGCAACTTTTGCGATATATCTCGTAGAGTGTACGAATTTTTCGTAGCTTTAACGAATTAATTTTCTGAGTATGGATTTATTTTGAGAAAATTCTTGTGGAGATGGTTTTTTGAAAATAGTGTTGGAGTAAAGGTGTTAAAAGTAAGGAGAATTGTTTGCGTGATCAATTATAATAATATAATAGATGCAGTGTTTATTCAGTGTATACAAAGTTAATGCAAGGATAATGTAATGCAGATGGTAGATTGATAGAAAATTGTTGAGTTAGAGATTCATTATTTTTGATACGATCTTAACGAATATAAAATGTTTTGTGTTATTTACATTTAGCAAATGAGCACAAGTGCATTTGTTTCTTGATATAAAGGGGTTTGGTGTAACAGTATATTTTTATCGGCAAATTGCATAAAGTATATTTAAAAAAAGATAATTACATCAGTTCTAACATCTTTCAAGCATTTTCATGGAATAAAAAAATCGTTGATAATTAATTTAAAGTACAAAATTTGTTTTCGTGGAAATATGTAACAAATGCCATTCGTGCCTTCAACGGATAGCTGCAAGTATGCAAAACATACACTATTAAAATGTGTCGTTTGCATACCTCGTGTAAAAAGCTCTTCTAATGCACTTCCATCGAATTCGTACAGGAACGAAAATGTCGCCTTTTCCTAGAAACCCATTCTTTGCATACAGCAAGTTTCTTGCATCTAATGGCGAACAAATTTGACGAAACCATTCTAGCATAAATATTCATTTCTGTGAAAATTCTATGAAAAAATATATCTGAACATACTGTCAAATCAAACAATAGAAAATTGTATACGTTTATTATCTGCAATCGACAAGTTAAATGAAGACTGAGTTACTAACCCAAAACTTCAATTCCCTTTAAATCATTGAAAAAAAATGAAATTTGGGATTTCCGTATCCAAGTACTGAAATGACTTAAATCACAAAATCTCTACATCTCTATATCTTCACGATACAAATGAAACATAAAATGTTCCATAAACTGATTGTTTCAAACAATCTCAACTAATCTTAACTCAAACTCATCATCGGACTCAACTTCCCCAGTAAAAAAATTTTGTCATAATTGAGCAAACATTGATCAACCAAAAATGAGACCGTTTTCAATCAAGTTTTGATCAACTTTGAATCCGAACTTCATTTTGATGACATCGAGATTTAATCGAATCATAATTCGATAAAAAATGATAATATTCAGTTGATCAATTTTTATCATTTCTTCGTAGAATTTTTTGCTCGGGTTCCAGCCCTCCGTAATCCTCATTTCTCGAACTCTGAAACCGCCACCAATCACTTTCCGTCGTCGAACCGTAATCTTCTTTCATCGATCACCGCGAGACTTTTCCGCGAGACGGCTTTTCCGCGCGCAACCCCCGCGCCTTTCCAGCCGACTTCCTGGTTAGCAATCAGGAACTCCGCGGCGTCGAATCCAGAAGCAGGCCGTGCGCGAAAGGCGCGCAGCCCCCGTTAAGCCGGCTCAGGTAGCTCTATAAATAGTCGGCGCGGAGCCTGTGTGCGGCGTCGACCTGTTGCACCAACACCCTCGCGCGGACAACGCGACGCCGAGTAATCGGACCTTGTCGCTTCGACTGGCATCGCGTGCGACGGCTCTTACGTGTCGCTGGCGTCCAAACCGGCGTGTCGGACGCACCGCGGGAACGAGCCAGTCGCCGCCAGATAAATCGCGACGGTTATCGCGCAGCGGCCCGGCAAACAAAGTCATCCGTCCGATTCGCAATTCGACCAACGACTTCCGCGAATCTTTCGTTGTGGAGATATCGCCGTCAATAAAACGGCGTCGCCCGAAGAAAACGAGAAGATGTCAGAAAAGAGTGGTCTGAATCGTCGAATGAAAACGAGAAAAAAATCAATCTAGATTCGATCTGGCCACATATTAAAGATCAGATTGTTTTCTGATTGTCTTCACACTCAGAAAAATATCTTTTTTAAAGAAAAGGATTCGTACCCAAAGAGAATATTCTTTTGTTCTGAAACGAGTTCATTTTATATCAAAAGGAGATTACTTTTCTGACAAAAGGCACACGAAATCTAATGAAAACGGATTTTCTTTTTGGGCTCGGATCCTTTTTATTTAAAAGGATATTTTTCTGAGTGCAGACTACAACTAGACTCTTTTTAGCCTGGATGTAGTATAGTTCAAGACCCAAATCAGACTTTATCCAGACTGGATTCAGACTATTTTCAGTCTGCATAGAACCTGGCACCATTCTGGATAAAGTATGGCAGTGTCCTGACCTAGACTATGTCCAGACTAAAAATAGTTTAGATGCAGTCTTGACACTTTCTGGAAAGTCTTCTTTTTCTACCTTTTATTTGAAAATTTTTTTCAATGTAGGTATGAATTGTTGTAGTGGAAATTGTTACAGTTTGCAGTTTAGACTTCATATTTTCCAACCTAAAATGCACATCTTGCTATCTAAACTACACATTTAGTAATCCAGAGTACATAGTTGGCAATCTAATATTTTCCAGCCCTTCTCTACTACGTCAGTCTCCACAGACAAAGATGGCAAAATACATTGTAAACTTAACAAACGATATAATCAGTCTTACAACTCCATATCGTAAACTCTTCCCACCAATCAAACGATACATCCTAATCAATCAAAATCGTACGATCTCTATCAGTATCGCTCCCTCCAGAACAAGTTTCGCCGATTTTTGCCAGAAAATCCTCGTTACGCCTGGAACGCGGTACTCGCGCGTCCACGCGAGATATATGGACCCGTAGCGGCGCTCTGTCAATTACCCCGGGTTTTTTCGCGCGAGCACACCTACCGACGCGGACGAAACGGTACGTCACTCGCGACCGTTTATTTCCTTGTACGCAGTAAATGACGTTCGCAGAAGACAAACGGGTTTGCCGACACGCGCGCCCGATCCCCTTGATTGGTCGGAAACGATTTGTAACGATGACTCTGGCCGGGCGATCGAAATTTCAGCTAATTGCGGATCATCGTCCAGGCCGCCCCCTTCCGCCCGGCGATTCGCGCTTTTTGCCGCGCGACGGCGCGTGGTCGAGGGCAATTCAATTTCATTCCACTTACGGCGCCCGGAATCGGACGCCGATTCCCCGGGGTATCCGTTGCCCGGGACCGCGCCATTCCCAGCCGAAGCTAATCATATTCCGCGTTCCACGATAATATCGCGAACGGATTGAGCCGCGGGGCTGTAACGGAACCGACCGTACAGCATCAGCGCCCCGTTCTGTCGTGCCGTCAATTTATCCCCCGCCGGTGCCGCGGCGCATCGTGTCATTAACAATTATTTAACAACGACGAGAGGCACGACGCAACGGCTAACGACTCTGACGCAACCCTCGCCGGATAAAACGAGACTCAAGGACTGATCACTTTTACGGGCAACGGATCATTTTGAGTAATTAGGAGGATCGAGGATGGGCGTTGTTATCGAGGAAAAACGAGGCAACAACAATCGGGGCGTTTTTGATCTGAGTTTAGATGAGAATTGATCGTTTTTGGCTTTAAAGGGGAATATAATAGGGGATATTGACGAAAAAAATGTTTTAAGGAAATATCTTAAAGGCAGATGAAATCTTGGAAATTGAGATTTATAGATATGATATTTCAGCTCAATAGATTGTTTTATGGATGATAATGATTTGATATCATGACCAGCTTAAAATAAAAAATGATCAAATCTTGGTCTCATTTTGGGATCGATCATTTTTTATTAATATTTCTCAGAATTGTTTACTCGGGTTTTACAGAAATCGATGACTTTCGAAGATCTTGCCCGGTCAAAATGATTTTGTAAAATATAGAGCATAAAATGATAGTGTCATTCATGGTGAGTTATGGGAGGTAATATTTCCGCGGTAGGAAAATGTGCAGTTAGAGAGGTTGGAATCCAGTGATATGAGTAGAAAATGAGATCGAATCTCGCGTGAGAGCAATTCCGGTTACAGTAGCTAGATTTCGGTTGGCACGATCAGAAGTCGGGTTATGGGAACAGTAATCGTCTAACCGTCAGCCAGATTTTTCTATTCCTACCTGGATAACTTCATCCGATTACATTCATAATGTATGCTCATTTTTGCTCGAAAGCAACCAATCCAACACTTTAATGATTGCATCAAAACCTGATTCTCCTCGACTCAACTGCACATCTAAATGTTTCTGAAATGGACGTCAAAGGCTCCATCAGTTTTCAGGAAATAAGCATAAAATGTCCTCATTTGACTGATTTGATTCAATGTAAAACAAAAAAACGTTTGATGTGAAAATGTATTACAGTATCAAAGTTCATGTACAAAGTTTTACAAATTCATTCTCTTTCTCCATTGTAGTTACAACTATTTAAAATCATATAAATGTATGAGAAACAATATTCTTTTTTCATGCCCAAAATTTCTTCTACTTTTCTCTACCTAATTCTCTTCTACTTTTCTCCTAAACTCCAATTCTTCACAATTTCTTCACGAATCGATTTCTTCGTCCCACATTTTCCGGCCCCGACGATCGAATTTTTCCGACCGATTCGGGCGCCGATTTTCATTCACCCGGCGTTCGCAGGTGTGTCGCTCGACGACACTCGTACTATCACACGCACACGCGTGATGTCGTTAATGCGATGGCTATATGACGCAACATAGTAGCCGCCGACGTCGCCACGGAGCCCATTCACCGAATTCCCTATTCAATGAACTGCACCGTGAATACGCAACGACGTAAGGTCGGCTGCGTAGACGATCGCATGTCCCGCGCTGATATTTACACTTGATGAATCTATATACGCGGCTGTCTGCGTGACTCCGCGAGTGTCGTTCGCGGCCGCCAAGTAATTTACGGCTTGACGTGCGCGAGCGTTAACAAGCGGGCGGCAGAAAGGGTTTCCTGGATTCCACAGAGCCGAGTGCACGCGTAATGAACGAAAACCGAGAAAAGAGGGACTTTGAATGGCCGGCAACGGATAGGGATGACTCGGGAGAGAGATTTCGGAATGAAAGTGCGCAAACTGGATAAGATTCTAGAAAGCTACTTTCTGCGGAAATTGACATGCGAATGAAAATCTATTACATCCAGAAAAAAGTCTGGTTGAATCCTCTAAACTGGATGGGGATTATAGGGAGTAACCACAAAATTTGGTTAGATGAAACAAATTCCTCAGACTACACTGAAAAAAATTAGAGCGAGAACAACTTTTTTGAGTAAAAAATGGTACAACTCGAAATAAAAGTAAAATCTACTCAGAAATAAAGTAAACTCAACTCAGAAAAGAGTAAAAACAACTCTGACCTTAGTTGTTTTTACTCGAAACTACTGAAAACAACTATCATTGGAGTTGGATCAACTTCTACTCTACTTCAACTCGAAAATCGAGTTGTGTTTACTCTGATTTTTTTCTCAGTGTAATTACTTTGTACTTTCTGAACAAATATTTGTTCGAGTGTATTAATTATGTCAAAATATAACATCTTGAAATGGATCTAACGTTTTTAACTTTCTGAACTGGAAACGTATCTTTCTGCACGTCGTTTAACAATTTTTTCGCAAACCCTCCGAGCTTTCGTACACCTTTTTCTCAAGTCGTCTGCAGCCCATTTCCCGTAATTAGAGTAACACTCGCAGCCGGTCGTTGCGATAGAATTACTGCAAAATAAAAGCCGCAATAAAAGCCGGCCACAATAAAACCAGTCTGTGGCACGATAAACCCGAGTCTACGCGAGTAACTTTTGTTTATCTTAACGTGCGCGTAATTTGTAACGCGGCGTTTATCCTGCGCACTGGTGTAGAATAATAAGCAATTATCTAACAAACGCCTTTTTTTGTGTTTCAGTAAAAAGGAAGAGCTGCCGACATGTCGGCGTCAGGCGCCGGGCTCCGCCGGCCTGGCATCGTTTTCTGCCTGGCTGTCTTACTGGCGGCACGGTTCACGCACTCTGGTAATTTTTACTCCGCATTATTAACACTTGCTTTCGCCTGAAAAGTCGCCCGAGCTTGTCCGCGCATTTTTCCGTGGCGTCCGTTTCGTCGCTCGCCGGAGCGTAAAGGTTGAAAGTAAAATTCGCTGCGAGACGGCGAGCTCGGGATCGGCGAATCAGCGCCTGCGACGAGGGGCGGCGAAAATGAGCCGCGCGGACTATTTTTCGGAACGATCGCGGAAGTGACCTGACCGCGCGCAAAGTAAAAAGATCCGGTACAGCTGCGCGTAGCGGTTCCTCGGTTGCATCTACGCGATGCCGTGAATTCTGGTCAAACCTGTAAACCCGTAGACGCTGCGACTCGAAATGTCACTGACCGTGCATCTCGCGTCGCGGCTGACCTCAAGGAAACGTGAAGGTGATCCGTTTCAACGCCATTTAGGGTCAATAGATCGCTCCGTAAACGGATCGCGATACTATCGGAAGAAAATGATAAGTCTTAAGGAGAGACGTCCTGATGTTAGAGGGATTAAAGTGTTTTATTTTTTATTTGAAATATGCAATTTGGATTTTAGAATTGCAGACTTTTCGATGGTAAATAAATGTCAAAGTGAGTTTTTTGAAAACATTTTTAGATCAAATTATTTTTTTTATAGGTGATGAATGCTTTTATTAAATGTCATTAATTATGATTTGCTTACACCAAATAGAAGAATCAAAGAGATAAATTCACAATTGGAAAAACTCATCCATAGGCAATTTCTGTCACCTTAAAAAAATTCTCTTTGACCATCTAATTTTTAAATCATCCTATTTCGTCGCGAAACCTCAACCCAGTCAACACTGTAGTAACGAAAAATGTGTTCGCCGCAAAAAAGACTCTCGCGACAGCGAGCATCTGTCAAACGACAAATATCTTCATTAGTATACCCATTAATTTCTTGTTATCGTAAACCTCAAAACGCCGTACGGTTAATTGCCCCGTGGAGCCAGCTCCCGTGTACATGCATAAATGCAACGTCCGATCGCGCGGAAAAAAGGCGCGCGCTCGAGGAAAATAAAACGCTCGGACCGCGGGTTTTCTTGCTTCACTTGTTCCTCCCGTACAGAACAAGAAAAGGATGAGCCTCGGCGGAACCAGTTTTACGCTCGAACAGCTTCACTGTCGTTCTCGAAATCATCGTCGCGATGTGCCGCGGCGGAGTCGTTCGGACGAAACGGATCGATCGAATTCGTCGCCAGGAAAACGGGAAAACGGAACAAAACGTCGCGGTTAATGGTAATGAACTTTCGCGTGGCAAGGCCGCCGGCGCCGATTTCGTAACTCGCGGTGCCGCCGTAATATCGCGGCCGAGGAAACAGAGACGGATTGCTGCGTGAGTCACGCGAGCCCGAGCGAAACAGAGTTGGGTCGGCTGCAATAAGTTACAACAACCTGACAACTCACTCAGCAGCAACAATATTATTATTCGGAACGGTTCGGAGTTAAACATATACAGATTCAGTACATTGCACTTGAAACTATACTTAGGAGAACTGAAGAAAATTTTTTCCATTTTAATGCAATGCAAAATTGCTTCTAAATTTCTTTCGTTTTATACTCAGACAAACTTTCTATCGAAATTTACTGGATTCTTATAGCAAATTAATCAAATTTTAATTGAATTAATTGTTCTTAGTAATTCATATCATACCAACTGGTAATTTACCATAACAAGTGGGAAAAGTTGTTCGAAGTTGCAATTATTTTCAAACAGAAAATGTAACTTTGCGATATGGTATAGTAAGTTATTGTAAACCTAAGAAATTATAATAGAACATTTTTTATTGTGCATTGTGTTGAAAAAGAACAAGATTTTCCCTTTGTAACCGAGTCTTCGCTCGGTGAATTCCCTCCTAATTGCAGCAATCGTCGACAATTCAACGACCTCGATTCATTAATCCGCAGTTAGCAATAATTTATGCGCGGGAATTAATTTATTCGAACGATCGGCCGGGAGCGGGGCAAAGGACGTCCGTGATCCATCGCTGAGACGAAATTGGCCGTATCCCATGTATCAAGGGCTCGGCGTAACAAATGGCCGCGAAGCCAACACGTGTGAGAACTTATCAGCTTTTAGTTTTATCAAGTCAAACAAATCTCTTGTTGCCGGAAATAAGACGCGGCCTGTTGGAGTTAAGTAACTAATCGGCCTCGCACGCGAGGATTCGCCACTTGCGCGCGGACGATTTACATTGGGCTTCGCGGCGGCATCGCTGTATCGCGGGCATCCATCACCCCGGAAACCCGCGACGACTTTTTCCCGCCGGCCTTGCGAAACAGCGCCGCAACCCCTTATTACCGATCACGAAGCAATTCAAGTCGGGAATAAACCCATTGTCCCGTCGTGACAATGATATTAAGGTGGTGTCCTTTTTTCCCGGCGGTACCGTTAACGCGTACAAAAAGCCGCGATTAATCGAAATCCGATTGCCGATTTCGGCGCCGATCGATAGTCCGCCGTGACTCGTCGGATTATTTTTCAGACGCTTTTTTCGTCTGCCGTGGATTCCCCGACGCGAGGCGCTATTTAATTATACGCATTGTTCGCTAATTGCCCGCGAGGTTCCCGAGCCGAATCGCAGTTTCGATTAAACCGCCATAATAGGCCAATCAGTGCGCGCGATTACGTGCCAAACTTTGATCGTGGAGGTATGCGGCTGACTGCGGGACACGAGTCACGATTAATTCCGTCGGGTGTCGGCGCGTCGCTGGAATTCATTTACGCGTAACGAACGTTTCTTTTCGAAACGTGGCGTTTTGTTCGCGGGGCCGTGACGAATTTTTGCGAAAACGTAAGAGTCGGAGCGAGAACGACGGTTTTGTTGGGAAGCGATTTTTTTATTTGTAGCTGTTTTGTTGGTTGTAAAGCATTTGGTAAATGGAGAAGGATTTTGTCGACAAATTCATGCGGTTTCGCAAAACCGTTTAGGTTCTTTAAAAAGTTAAAATTGATGCTGAAAATGATGAAGTTAAGGTTAATCGAAGTTTTGTAGAAATTATAAGGTTGTAGAACGATGAGAAATATTTAAAAAATGCTGTTAAGATTGACTGGCTAAAGTTGATAAACTGATAAGCTGAACTATAAATAGCACAATTGCCTGGCGTCAAACTAGCGATAACTTTGAATTCCGGATCAGCTGGGTATGTGCCATATGAGACTGGTGAACGTGACCCACCCCACGTCGGGAGTATTCCGGTAGTAATTACAATGATAAACGTGGCATTCTAAGAGTACATTCGCACAGCAGCTTCAGCTTTCTTGTACGTTCAGCGATAATAATTCATCTTGGATGCCAGGCACTTTGATATGCAAATTACAGGGAATAATCTCCTCCGCCGTGGCATTATCGTAAACAACGAATCTAGATAATATTGTGGGTAATAATAATAAATAATTTTCTTGTTAAGCGAATAATGAGCCCGGCTAAATGACACGATTTTTCTTTTATTTCAGCACCGGTGTACGATCAAGATACCACACAAGTCGCGGAATTTAATGGAGGAGGTACGTACGCGCGTTTACTACTGCTATAAATCGAGCCGAAGCGTAACGAGTGTCGGCCTAAAATTCATTCAGAGTCGAACGTTATGTTGCACGTCAGTGCCTTAGATGAAGAGACTCACGTGCCAATCATAATTGACTTGCTGACGACTGTCCTCCTTGAGGTCACTCATGACTATTTTGCGAAGATGCCAACTTTAAAGAATACTTGATAAAGTAGAGAAATCTCGTTTTATGATACAGGAAATACATTTTCATTGAAGAAAAAAGTTAAATAATTTGCAAAAAAATAATTGTTTCTAATTTTACAGTTGCTTGTCTGAATAAATTATAAGTCAAGGCAAAATCGATTATAAAAAAAATTAACTAAAAAGACTGACTATTCATGACCTTATTTACTCATATTTATATGTTTGATTCCATCTCTCCATTCTCTCGAATCATCTTAGAAATCACTTGAACAATTTCGCAACTACCAAACACGCATTCGCTTCCGATTACATCTTATAAATTTCCTCCTGTAACCCTGCACTCCGAAAAAAATGTACCTTCGACCCATTCTCCTTTCATTTCAAGAATATCCTTCTAACTTTAACGACCTTTTCTTTCAACCTCAAAACTCATCCTCTAAAAACAAGACTACCGGCCTCCACCAACTGCTCGCCCATAATAACCGTCTCTTAAAGCCTTTTTCTCTGCTGCCTTGCATCGCAACAATCATCATCATCACCCACACCAATTCGTTCCGTCTTATTCATACAGTGCGTTTACCATTTTTTGTTTAGGGGCTAGCACTTGTTATTATAATTACAAACATTATCAAGAGGGCGATCGGATAATAACGAACGAGCCGTGTTTGAACTGTACGTGCCATAACCGGATGCTGATGTGTTACCTGAAGGTATGCCCGTTCACGAAAGCGATTGGCCAGGATTGCACGGTGGAGAAGCGCCCGGACCAATGTTGCCCCGTCATAACGTGTCCCGAAGTGCCCGTGCAACTTCTAACGTCGACGACAAGCTCGCCTTCCGCCGGCTCGACCGAGCTCGGCTTCCTCGACAACTACGGCTGCAACGTGAACAACTTGTTCTACGCCGACGGTGCACAATTGCCAATCGTCTACCACAAACCCTGCGAGTTATGTTATTGCATCAGAAATCGAACCACGTGTGTAATGCAGGAGTGCACGCTGAACGTCGCCGGGTGCAAGCCCATCTACCAGCCGGGCGTCTGCTGTCCAGTAAAATATGATTGCGGTACGCGATTCCATCAAACCCACTTGCCGGTTACACGAATCACTTAACCGCGAACATCGCGAATTAATGCCGAGCAATTATTCGCATGCCAAAACAATTTATCGTCTCGGTATCAATTTGCTCGCGATGCCTTCGCGGCTAATTGAAAGCTCGAGAGGGAAAAATCGTCGGAGGCATTTCATCCGTGGAAAAAGTGCGTTGCGACGATTTTTGCCGGTCTCGAGAATTTGAAATGGTATTCAATTGGTGGGAGATTTTGTGAATGGGGAAAGAGGTTTTTGCGGGGCTTGGAGATACATCGCTTCTTGTTGGTAAATTAAATTTATATTGGCAATAAAACGATATCAACAGATTACGAGGAACACGCTGAAACAACGGTTGGAACTACACCTGGCTTGATTATGACCACCACAATCGCACCTGGTATCGCGGCTCAGTGTTTCCACGAAGGCAAAGTGTACGAAGACGGGGAACGGATTTATTCAACAAAGCCATGCCAACATTGCTATTGCTTCCGCGGCGATATCGCTTGCGCTATTCAAGATTGCGGAACGCCTATGAAAACGCACGGAAAGAATTGCACCGCGTTGCCACCACCCGACGGAGAATGCTGCCCGACCACGTACCAATGCGGTGAGAATACATTTTGTAGGAACAAACAATCGGCGGCGACTGATCCGCGAGTTTTCGATATTGCGCGCGAGGAAATTACGAGCAATAACGAATTAACGCGTGATTCACCGACGCAAAAGTAGTAAACAATTGTTATGGTAGATCAATATTGGTATTGATATTTTTTTATTGTGTAAATAACATTATTAATATGATTCGCAGATGGTGATCTTGAGAACGAGGTCACGTCGCTTCCAGAAGAAGAAACTTCAAGGACAACCATCGAAGAGGAAACGTTGGGAACTGAGGAAGGAGCTGCAACCTCTCCAATGCCATCTACAGATTTGGGAGAAGTAACAAGCAAGCCTGAGGAGACTTATCCTGGAGCCGACAACACAATTCCAGAAGTGCCGGCAACGAGCGAAGAGGACCATTTGTCCACGCAAACGACTGAGAAATCGACATCGTCGCCATCTTTGACTGATGCAACGGATTATACAACAAAACCTAGTCTACCTAGTGAACAGGATAAGGTGGAAGAGACTGAAACAACGATAGCACCGGAAATCGAGGACAGGTATCAGACTACGGAAGCAGAGAAGGAATCTACAGAAAAAGAGTTGGAGACCTCGACGCCAAGTGCGAAGGAACCGTTTACTACTGTTCCGGAAATTACGTCCAGTGAAGTTCCGGAAGAGAAATTGGAAGTTTCCACTGCAAAGGAAGAGACGTCTACTACGAAGTCTGATGAGACTGCG
This sequence comes from Ceratoteleas bidentatus, assembly GCA_022817645.1. Lineage (NCBI taxonomy): Eukaryota > Metazoa > Arthropoda > Insecta > Hymenoptera > Scelionidae > Ceratoteleas > Ceratoteleas bidentatus. The sequence continues at coordinate 26,421 of JABFPB010000369.1, forward strand.
TCTCCTGAAAGTACTACTGTGAGAGAAGAACCACTCGAACCAGAAACTTCCAGCACTCCGAAAGGTCCTGAAGAGAAATTGTCAACAACGGAGGCTGGTGTTTCAGAAATCACTGAGAAACCTGAAGAGAAAGAAGTAACGTCAACTGGAACATCAGCGGGTGCGGAAGCGAGTGAAAAACCGATGCCGGAAGAAACATTAGGACCAGTCGAAATGAGCACACCAAGTGTTAAGGAGAAGGAACCTGCACTGGAAGTGACTGAGAAACCATCTGCAAGTGAAGTACCTGAAGTTGAGAGTCATGCAACTGAAGCTGAGCCAGAAGTTTCAAGTAGCACACCAATTGATCTTACCACTAAATTGCCAGAAGTAACTGAAGAAGAGCATAAATCTACTAGTGAACCTACTAGTGAGCATTCTATTTCTACTGAGTCTCTGGAAGGTTCTACTTCTACCGAGTCCCAAGAAGGTGAACAGCCAGTTACTGGCGCAACAGCTGAAGGTGAGCCTGTGAGTACTAGTGAATCAGCAGAGAGTGAAGAACCGAAAGACAAAGAAGTTATTGAGACTTCTACACAAATGGAACCAGTGAGTGCAGAGGCAGAGGAAACAAAGAAACCGGAAGAAGAAGCTAAATTAAGTACAGAACAATCTGAAGGAACGCCAGCTACTTCTTTAGATGTTTCTTCGTCAACAGAGACTAGCGTCGATTTAACGACCAAGCCCGAAATCAAGGAAACATTCGGAACCGAAAAAGTACCAGAAATTGAGAGCACAGGTACACCGTTTAAGGAGGAGACTTCTACGAAGCAACCAGTCACCATTCCAATCGCTGATCGCATGCCTGAACACAAAGCAGAAGATAAAGACTCCGTTCCTGAAGTAGTAATGACAGAACGACCGGAGGATCATGAAACTGGATCAACCTTAGCGGCTACCTATTTACCACCAACTGATAGCACAAGTGAAGAACAGCCAACAGTAACGGAAAGTTCTACTGAAGCTGCAGCTTCAACCGAAGGTACAAAACTAACAGAAACTACGACCGAGAAAGGTGTAGAAACAACCATGAAACCATCATCAGAAGTACCTGTGGAAAAAGATACAGCTAAGCCAGAACTTACCCAGACTATGACTTCTACACTTGCAACAGAGTTAGCTGATCATACTACTACAGAGAAAGAAAAAGAGTCAACTGAAACCCCATCTACAGAGAGCCTCGCAACATCTGAGGAAAGTGTAAAAGAAGATAAAGAATCGACCACTAAATTATACACCGTATCCACGGAGGAGGTAACTCAAGAAGTAGAAGCATCTACATCTGGTATTAAGGTACAAAGTACTGAAGAACCTAGCGAGACTTCTGAGGAAGCTTTGTCAACTACCCCAAGTGAATTGGAACAAACTGAAGAAGAGACTAGTCATACTGCGGAACCATCTGTTGTACCTACTGAAACATCGTCAACATCGCCCGAGTCAGTTAGTACTTTATCCAGCGAAAGTACTGAGTCTGATCTTGAAACCAAACCTTCCTCTGAGAAAGTAGATACCATGACACCAACGGAAGCATCGAGTACAGAAAAGACGTCCACCGAATCTGTAGATATTGCGGAGAAGAAGGAAGAGACATCTGAACAACCAAGCATTTCAACTTCGACTGAAACCGAAAGTATTGAACGTTCCACAGTAACGTCCCACGTCATTATGTCAGAAACAAAAGAACCAGAACTGCCAGCCACAGATTCGCTAATGACAGAAGAGCCAGTGAAAGAACATGTTTCTCCATCGGATGCAACCACCGAAAGCCATGTACCAGAAGTATCTAGCGAAGCTCCAGTTGAAGAAGGTAGTACTTCAGAAGAACCACATACACCCAGCGAACCATCGGACGTTGAAGTTAAGACAACAGAAAAAGTAACAACAGAAAGTACTTTGAGTACGGAGACGGGAGCAGTGGAACCCGAACATGTACCAGCAAGTACAAGCGAACCAGAAAAGAGTGAACCAACTGAATCTATTGAGGAGGTTGAAAAGTCTACAACTGAACCACAACCAACCGCAGCACCGGCAGAACCATCCATGCCAGAAGCAAGTACAAGTAAAGCCTCGACCGAAGAAGGTGTACCAGAAGATAAAATCACGGAATATGTTCCGACAACTGTCTCCTCAGAATCATCAACGATGGAATTATCTTCAGTATCAGAGATGTCAACAGAAGCACAACCGAAAGAAGGTGCGTCGACAGAACCTGCTACGGTAGCGGACATTACTACTGAAAAAGATGTAGCTAAAGAGACTGAGTTAGAAGATCGCTTTGGAACAACAGAAAAGGAATCAGCTGCCGAAGGTGAAGAAGAAAAAACGACACCTGAGACATTATCTCCAGAAGACATTACGCCAAAGTTACCAGCTGTTGATGAAGAAACCGCAAGTCCCATTGCTCCCAAGAAAGAGGAAGGAGAAGCTGAGCCGTCTCCTGCTCCAGAAGTTGTAACTCCTGAGACATCGCAGTCTCCGGAAGAAGAATCTAGTCATACTACTGAATCAATCGAAGCCGAACAAACTCCCTTAATGCCTGTCATTCCAGAAATGCGACCTCAAATGGGCATACCTGGTGAAGGTAACTGCCTTGTCGATGGACAATCTTACAGTAACAACTCAGCCATTCCCCCAGCTAACCCTTGTCAACTTAAGTGTCGCTGTGTCAGCAGCATTGTTCAGTGTGACCTTGTTCAATGCTCACCGCCTCCTTCTAATCGTGAAAACTGCACGCCAATACACAGCAGCAACGATTGCTGCCCTACATATAGTTGCGATACAATGCCAGAAATAGAGTCCGACAGTCATGTTTTGGAACATCAAACTCCGTCGACCGACGAGAAACCTGAAGTGCAATACACTGAAGTACCGGAAATTCCGGAAAAAGAAACTCTGCATACAACAGTTGAAACTGTTGATGAACATTCTTTAGTTACAAAAGAACCAGCGGTTACAGAAAAAGAAATCGAGAAAGAAAGTCCTGTAACGGAATCTTATACACCATCAACTATTAAAGAAGAGGATGTATCCAAACTTACCACAGAAGAAGGCGTAACTCAGGGATCTACTTCAACTGCAAGACCAGAAGACCACGTAACTTCCACTGAATTCGCAGAAAAGTCTACTGAAAGTCCGGTGACCGAAACGAAACCTGGTACTCAAACTGAGGAAGCAGAGCCCACGAAAACTTCTGCTGATTTAGATCACACAACTGAAGAAGTGCATACTGAGAAAACGACTACTGAAGAAGAAAAACCACAAACGACATATAAACCCATTGAAGAGTCTACTACGGCGCAAGCTGCTGAATATCCGTCAACTTCTGAGAGTCAACCGGAAGTAACAGTTGGTGAGAAACAGACGACTGCAAGCATTGAAGAAGATAAAACCGCAGAACCATTTACAACTGTTCCTGAAGAAGAAACGTCTGAACGTATGGAAACTACTCAACAATCTGTAACTGACAAAACATCGACTGAATCAGAACTCATTGAGGAAAAACCAGATCATCTGTCCACAGATGCAGTGCCTTCTTCCACTGAGAAACAAACGGAATCTCTACCTGAACAAGCTGTAACGACCCCTGAATCTCAGACTACTGTTCAGCCAGAGGAAGAAGCTTCAAAAGCAACAGAACAACCAGCAGCTGAACTTGAACCATCAGTTACAACATCTATTGCTCCAGAATTGAGTTCTTCGTCAGAATTGCCAGAGGCACAACCGGAAGGTACCAAGCAACCAGAAGGCACCAAGGAACCTGAAGGAGAAATTACACCTTCTACCTCGCAACCTGAAGAAGAAGAGAAAGAAACGTCTACTAAGGCAGCAGAGAGTACTACTACTTCTGAAGAACCAAGCAAATTAGAAACCACTCCAAGCAGCGAGGAGTACTCAAAGGCTCCGGAAGCCACTGAAGCAGTTCCTAAGGAGGAAACTAGCTCAGCGAGTCCTGCCGTCGAAACTACCAAAGCTCCTGAAGAACTTTCTACCACGAGTCCAGTATCTGAATCTACAACTGAATCACTGATTATTACAACTGCTGAAATCGAAAAACAAACTGTTAAAGAAATAGAACAGACTCCTGAAGAAGGTTTAGCAACTTCGGAAACACCTACTAAGGTTACTGAAGAGGAATCTACCGAAGAAGTAAAACAACAAACAACAGAACCAAGTTATAAGCCAACGTCAGAGTCTGATCACGCTCCAGAGATTCCAGTGATGGTAACTGAGAAAATTTCTACTGAAGCACCTGTGGAAGAACAAACTACTTCGTATCCTGAACAGCAAACCGAACAACCCGAGGTAGACCAGGAGCCTGTAGAGCCTACAGAGAAACCAGAACTTATCAGTCCTGAAACGACTGAAAAGAGTGAAGAGCCGCAGGAAGGAACTGAGGAACCAAAGGAACCAAGTAGCGAGCCAACAGAGAAAACAACAGAAGGAGTAGAAACGACGCAGAAACCAGAAGAAGAAGAAAAATTACCCGAGGAAATTACCATCTCAGTTCCATTAGAAAAAGAAACAATAAAACCTGTAGAATCAGAACCAAGTACCAGTGCGCCTGTGGAGGAACCAGAGCAAACCACTGCTCCTGTACAAGAACTCTCACCATCTACAGAAGAAACTCCTGACATTTCCATAAAATCGCAAACCACTGAAGCTCCTGAGGAAAAACCCATTTCCACTGAAGTACCGTCTGTACCTGAAGAACACGTAACCACGATGAGCAGTGTTGAGAGTAGTACTTCTGCTGCAGAAACTGCCAAACCCGAATTGCCTGTAGAAGAAGTAACTGTCAGATTGTCCACCGATGAAGTAGTGACAGCTAAAGACGAAGTAGAAAAAGTAGAAGATAAGACAGAAGCGCCAGAAGACAAAACAAAAATGCCAGGAGAAAAGACGGAAATGCCAGAAGAGAAGACAGAAGCACCCGCAGAGAAGACAGAAGCGCCAGAAGAGAAGACAGAAGCGCCAGAGGACAAGACAGAAGCACCAGAAGACAAGACAGAAGTAACGGAGGAACATAAAGTAACGTCAGAAGTAACAACTGTAGAAACTGCAACCAGCAAATTACCTGAGAGTACGGAACTGCCGGCTGTTGTAACCAAGACTGCTGAAACAGAACAAACCGAAACAGAAGCTTTCACCCCAACTCAGCCTTCTACCTCATCGGAAAGTGAACCTCAGGAACCTACAACGAGTAAAGCTACAATCATGCCAGATCATACTTCCATATTACCCGAAGTAACTGAAGAACCATTTAACGCCACCTCCAAATTACCTTCTGACGTCACCAGCGAAGCACCTTTAGCTACAGAATTGCCTGTGGAAGAAACTTCATCTGAAGCACCTGCACAAACAGAGTTGCCTGTACCAGAAGTTTCAAGTCAAGAACCAGAGACAACTAAGGAAGAAGAGAAAGAAACGCAAGAACCAACTCTTCCCGAGGAACTTCCAACCAAACCTGCTGAGGGAGAATTATCCACGCAAGCTCCAGAGCTGACCCCCACCCAAACAACTGTAGCTCCAGGAAAAGAAGCGCCCGAAGTCTCCAGCACTACCGAAACTCAAATCAGTGACAAGACGACCGAAGCCGAAGAAATTTTCGAACCAACGTCGACACCACCATCAGAATCCTCTAGCAAAGCTCCCGAAGAAACCCTTCCAGAAGAAGACCAACACTTCGACGGCCAGCCTGAAATACCTGGCAGTTCCGAAGAGCCCGAAGAAGGTGAAATTCACCCAAGTCTGGAACCAGAAGAGCACGACTTCAACCGCACCACTGAGGAAGACCACCCCACCACTCCTGCTTCTGAATATCCAGAGCAGCCGGCACCCGAGGACAATGCCAACTTCCCGATGAATGGCGGAACCTATCTGAACCCCGACGAAGACTACGACGAAGACGTTCAGTCGATTTATGGTCCTGGCACTTGCCGATACAGTGGCAAGGTGTACATGTCCGCCCAGCAGATCCCGCGAGACGATCCTTGCGACTTCTGCTTCTGCTTCCGAGGAGACATCATCTGTTTGCAGCAGAGTTGTCCCCCACCAATCCCAGGTTGTCACGAGGAGCCGATCAGCGGATTCTGCTGTCCGCGATATGAGTGTCCAGTCTCCATGGGAACATCGGTCAACCTGACGACGACGACCACAACGACTACCACGACGTTGCCACCGCACTTCCTGTCGCACGCATACAAAGGAGCGGCGAAGCGAAGTGGGTGCCAAATCGGCGGACAAGTCTATCGCGTCGGAGAAGTTATCAAGTCGACTTCTGGACCGTGCCGTCAATGCACGTAAGTGGACATCCAAAATATGTACTGTGAAGAACGAAAATTGCTTTATGGGTCGTTCTACAGTTTCCCTATAAACCGTTCCCCAGAAAATGTCTTTATTTACCCGCAAAGTTTATGACCACTAAACTTAAAACAGAATTCCCTAACATTAATTGAATTTCTAGACATGATTCTGAGATAATTTTATGTTCCAATAATGTCCTCAGAATATTTAATATTAATGCTGATAGAGTCCTACTTTTATAAGTTAGGAAGTAGAGTGAAACCATGCTCTAATATGCTCAAATTTATGTGATTGCAGATGTGGACGGGACGGTAACATGAATTGCGACCCAGTCGTCTGCTCGCCAGAGCCAGTGTACAGGGAAATGGTCGCGGCCGCGACGGCTAAGCGAAGGAGATGAGCCGTACGTTGAGAGGCTGCGTACGCGGCGACTAAAGAATTTACGCGAGCGCGAGGAAGTACTGTATAAAAGTGAATTTAAATGTTATAATTCTAAACTATCTAAAGCCGCGGAACACAGACAATAATGTGCTCGGCGATTATGAACTGAGTGGCCAAAACGTAAACGTTTATACATATTAATTATGTTTTATATATATATAGATATATATAAGAAGATAAAGTAATTATAAATAAGGCGCGTTTGTTGTGCCAAAACGTAACGCGATATATCGGACACAAACTAACGACGGAAGCGACGTTCGTGTTACCTTCAGGAACCCTTTGTACTTGGAGCAAAAGAAACCTTTTCTACGGAGATGACGATGTGGACCAATTCGCAACGGATCCTACGCGGCCCACGAAACTGTGCCTTCGTTAGCGACACGACCAATGCCGCTAACCGTGACATCGGCAGAACCACGCAGCCACATCATCGTCGACAGCATCCTCAAGGGAATGTGATCGGTTCTTTTTGTAACGTTTTTTTAATCCTTTTTTTCGCGTAGTCGTGCAAGTGCGAATGCGACCTTAGTTAGTCGAAGAGAGATGAAAAAAATGTAGAGTGAGTGTGTGTGCGAGAGAGAACACGAGAGTGAGCGAGTGCGAGATAGAACGCAAGGAAGAGAGAGATGAAATTAAATTTCACGTCGGAGAATTGCGTTGCGACGTGCAGCAGCCCCGTCGGCGTACAACGACTGACCGAGTAAGATTGTCCCCGGCTGCTGCTAGTCGCGCCCCGCCGTAGATTCGCATTCATTCAGTCTGAACTGAAGATACTCGTTGGAATGTAAACATAAAATGAGCGGATTTGCCACCTTTATGTTCACCTGCCAGTGCACGTGTCCGACAGTAATGATAATTTAGAAGCGAGAACAAAGAGAAGATACTTTGCAAGATACATGAATCGTACGCGCAACTCTCAAAGCTCAAATAGCGGCTCGCACGGAGGACCGACCGAGATATTGCTTCTCCGGCGAGCTGACATCATTATATATAAATATTATATATAAATATACCTTTATATGACTCTATACATAACGTAATCTTTTTTAATAACGAGCGATAGTGACGCCCAATGCCTTTGTATGAAAGAGTACGGACGAGACTTTTGTACCATTTACCACAACCATTCCGGTAGCCTGAAGTGGCGTCTTCCCAGCAACCCAGTACACGCGGTCAATTTCGTCGAAACCTTTGTTTCCCCGCGCGACACGAGGGGTACCACTTCGAAGCTCAAAAACCAAGCCAAGCTCCACGATACCACGCATCATGTCTGTATATTTATATAGATATAGATAATTTAGGAACAAAGACAAAACGAGATCGAGAGTCCTGTCTTCCCGGCAACAGCAGTCTGTAGTTTTGCGATGTACGTTTCACACGCGGATCATCAGTTTTAAGGACAACTGAACTTTTGTGTAAGACCTGTACGGTTTTATTGTAAAACGTGTATTAGTTGTACAGGCAAAGGTCAGCCAGTATTCCGGGCCGTCTGACCGGTAGAAGAATGCACCCTTTGATACGCGCGACTTTTTCGAGATATTTTGTACCGAGACTTTTGCCGTCGATACGAGACGAGGACTTCTACCCCTTGAACGTCCGGAAGGCTGTTGTGTGTGTATATTTCGCTCAGTACGATGAACCTCCCGACTTGAGTTAATAGCCTAACTTTCGGGGAGGATAAACCGAAGGAATCGTCGCTAATTTTTGAGTGATTTTTGAAATTAACCGGGAGATTTGTTTGACCGACAAGTGAAACGAGAGGTGTACGAATGATCACGTGATCCCGAGGTTGAGTTATTACTTCTGCTAGGCACAATACTTCTAAAAGTAGAGTACAGTATTTATCTCCCTGAGCAGCATTTAATATTTGCTCACGTTCTAAATATTCAAATACATATATATGTATAAAAACGTACAGTTACGAGATGAGTTATGTAAGATTAATAGGAGTATATTCACTCGTCAAGTATGGTTGTATGTATAGACTCACCTCGGTAAACGTAAGAGGTGTCGAGTGGATTCTGTGTACAATCGATTTATGTATTCCATCGCTGCAGCCACAGTTTTGTATTAACATTGCGATCCACCATCCTCTGCCACGTATTACTGTATGTGATAACCGAGAAATCGACCGAGTTGAGTGCATCTCGGTTCACCCGACTGCAGAACTAGGATAGGTGTAAGACAGTACGTTCTAGTATAAAGTGTCCTTTTATATAAATAAATCATTTTGTATGTGAAGACCACTCTTTTCATTTTGTTTAACCTATGACATTAACAAATCTGAAGAAAGACAAATTTCATTTCTACTACTTTTCGTGGATTTGTGCTTGCAGTTTTATCACTTAAATGTAAACGTTATAACATTAAATATATAAGTGAACTTATAAATGAACGATATAAATTAACTTTGGGAACTGGACTTTATATACTTTTATAGAAAACGAATGTCAAACAAAAATGCAACAAGCCTTAAGCTTTTTTCAGTCTATTCAATTAATTTCGATCCTGTTTTCCACATTATGAATTATTATTTTAACATTTACTTAACATGGTATTTTAATTAAAAAAAGAACTTACCTTTATTTATGGTATTTGCATAGTACATTATACTGAAAAAACGTTATTTTAATAAAGTTGATATATGTACAACAATTTTATAAAACTTTCTCAATCTCGTTGGCAGACTAATATTTTATAGTAGAATTTTAACAACGCTATTTAAATTTAACCTTATGAAGAGAGAATCATTATTCTTTTGTTTTTAAATGTAAACAATTTGTCATTATACTAACATTGATTTGATTGACAGATCATTATGATATATGCTATTAATTATTAAAATACTGTAAATTTACAAAAAAATAGCATGTCTTGCTCATCTAATGATTATGAACCTAGTTTACCAAACTTGGAACACGAAATAAACTGCGCAAAAGCATATCTCCAGCAACGTTCGTGTGACTTCAATGACAGTTTGTACGTTTTACAATTTCATTTGAAAATTTCAAAAACTGTATCAATATTTCTATCGTAATTTTTTAAACCGCAGATACGACCATTTGTCACAACTGCTTTGTAAAATACTCGCCGATCGCCCGAAAGATCCGCTTGCGGTATTTGATGAATATAGCCAGAAAATCAGCAGAGAGAGATTTACTCAAGATACAGAGAGCTTCCAGACCGTCTATGTACCACCAGTAGATTATGAATACGCGAAGAAACTTATTCAATATTTCAAGGTTTTCGCAATTGTTCATTATACAACTTTGTCTTGCTTTTCTAAATTATTAAAAAAAACCTTGTTTGATTTAAATTTTATTATCAAAATCAGACTGCCGAACCTATCGAAGAGTTGCTGTTAAGAAACGAAGCTGCAGACCTTCCAGACTTGCCTAAACTATTTTACAATTTTCAACAAGTAGGTATAACTCTGCCTCAAAGTGACATACTCTTTCTCGACTTCAGCATTCGGGAATTGCCAAAAAAATATCCAATAGAAAACATTCGGTGAGTAAAATAATCCTTTGTTTATTCAATTTCTCTTTTACAATAAAAACAGTTTTACAGCAGCTTTCTAAAATAATTTCCATGCTATCATTTACTAAGTTTCTGGGGAAAAATTTTTGGCACGCTACAAAACTACTATATCGTCGAAGCGAATCTTCAGGATGATGAACTGTACCGTCGACAGGAAGTAATGCCAATATCAATCAAATCAATGTTTTAAATGTATAAATATTCCCAAAGATGTAAAAGCGAAACATGAAAGTTGTTTTACATTTGCAAAGATTCTAGATAATTTTGGAAAATCAACTAATGAAATAGCGGATGGAGAAGCAGCGGAAGCAGCGGAAACGAATGTTAACGCCGACGGTAAACATTTGGACGACAAAGCGGAAGACGAAGCGGAAGAGGCAGAAGAAAAGCCAATACCGAAGGTTAAACCCAAAGTTGAAAGTGTAAAACAAGGAAAGATATCGATATTTGAAATACCGGAAGAAAGACTTGGGACTGGTTCAAACGCCAATGTTAGTAATTTTACATAAGTAATTGCAAAATATTTCTAGACTGATTTTATATCAAAAGAAATAAAAATCAACGTTTATTTTCTATAATAATATCTACATTTACTATAAGTAAATTAATGTGCAATGTTTACTTTATTCCTCTTCAGTTCGAGTATCATAATTCAAGTTAAATTCCTGTGAGTAATGTTTCCCCACAGGTTTACTTTGTCTGCAATTTTCCTGGCATGGATGACTGGACCGAGCTGCCATCCGTTACACCTCAACAAATTATAATATCCCGAGATATTGCATGCTTTTTCACTGGCAAATTAGACGCTGAGGTACAATAAAATTTACATAAAAGCATGAAACACATTTCGCAGGCAATGCGCCATTACGCAATTACAACATTTACCGGAAAACTGCGCAAATATTTCGTTTTATTATATAAATTTACTGCCTGAGAATGTTGATTTCTTAATACCCCGGACGTAATTTGGAGTTTTGTTCGACCATCAAATCTCAGATTTGAACAGAATTTCACGCCCGGCTCAAATTGTTAGGTAAATTCGTATCCTGAGTTTCCGGGGAACGAAAAGAATTACCTTCGAGCTCAAATCGCTCGAATAAGCGCAACAACGCTTATCTCCCCGGTCGGATACTTCATGTTTGACGAAAATGACGATGAAGAAGAAGAAGCAGACGAGGCAGAAATTGATGAAGACGATCGAGGTTGATAACACCTTTTCATTAGCGTAAAAGTTAATAATAATTCAGCGTGATATCGTTATTATATCTTTATCTCAAAATCATGTTGGCGCAGCTTTTATTTAGAATGTTAATCAATAAAATTTGTAACGCTGCTACCCATTAGCCGATAATCAATTAAAAACAATAAGTTCCAATTACAAATGAACAGATTACCAATTTTAACAAAAATGTGTAAATTGTATCAAATTCTAATTAATAGCGACCAATGAGAAACAAGTATTTTCCAAAACTTAATTGTAAGCAATTTTATTAAAATGTAATCAAAATAGAGGCAGAATCGAAATAGAGACTTCCGATTAGATACAATTTAATTCAATTTGCCGCCACTTTAATTTACAACTTAGTATAATTTAACTTGTGAAAAACATTCATTTTACACTGGTCGCTATTAATTCCAGTTTGGTACAATTTACACATTTGAGTCACGATTCCCGTTTTCTATAAAATTATTTTTACAATGTTAAATCCTTTGATTTTTTATTTCGACTTATATGTTCGGGCCCTGAACATATATTACAACAAATATACTGCAACACATTAAATGTCAATTTTGCATGAAATTTTACAGAACAAAAAATGTTTGCACGTACACTTTTTTATAAAACTAAAAGTTCCGGTAAAAGCACTATCCTATAGTTTGATTGGAGAAATATATATAGGTGCCATGTTTAATAAGAATTAAAAAAATTAATGATCTGAAGATTATAACGTGAAAGTTTTACTAATTCGGTGCAAATTTTCAAAAGTTTATGTAAAATTAGTTTCATTTTGACCGAATTACGACCAATTAACAAAAAATATAAATAAATCATTGATATTATTCGTTAAGAACACGTAAAATTTTGTCATTGGCAGAATATCTATTTTTGATATTTCCTTAATATCAAAAATCGCTATCTATAATAGCTACAAATTTTTCTCCGTGCGGCAATGAGCTGAACTCTCGTGTTTAAAGTGTAACAGTACACAGGGGCAAATGACAAAAGAGCTTGTGTAACAAGTTAAGTTACGGATAAAATCTTTAAAATTACGTTTTAGAAATTCAGATTGTATCCATAATTTCACATTTTTTATGCTTTTTTGCTTCAGCAAGTTATTATATTTTACAGATATAGTTTTGAAAGAAAACGTTGAATACAACCCTTTATTAATTACGGATTTACTGGATATATCAAACTGGTGTCATTATAGTCCTTGTTTGTTAAAACAGGGACGCGTTATGTTTTGGAGTCCAATTGATCTCAAAGTAACTTGTTTATTCTCATTTTTTCGATGCCAAAATGCACCCATGAAGGAAATATGTCACAATAAGTTTGTGTAAGAATTACCTATTTTTTCTGAAAATGTACATAGTATTCATATGGAGCACATGTAATATATTTATAATGTTATAATGATGCAGAAATTGTCACAATTTCCTATATGGGCAGTTAAGATTTTAGTGTCTTTACGTTTACATATTTTGTACTTGGCCAGAGACACTACCGTGTCTCTTGGTAACAAAACTAGCTTTACCATGACATGTTTCAGATTTTTTTCTTTTATACAAAAATACGTCAATTGTTTACCCAATAATAGTACGTTACACCACTAGGGCGGGAATTTCGCATTTCTTGACGCGGAACGAGGCGAAACCGAGTTCTGCAAGAAACGAGTGAGAAATCGAAATTCTCCCCGTGTCGTGTATGATTTTTTTCCTTACGATTCCCGCCCCGAATGAGGAAAATGTAATTTTGTTCAAAATAATTGATCCATAATTTCGCTTTCACGTGTTTCGTTTTTAATTTCGGAAAGCACGATAAATGTTTAAATTTGGTTTATTATTCGTACTGCAGGAAAGAGGCACAGATAACGATGAAATATTTAAGCAAGCAGAAGGCGAAGTGAGACTTTGGTCGCAACTCCTAAGACCGTTATCACACGACAGTACAACGTATGGTTTGATGCCTTGGACTACTAGGCAATATTCAAAAACTAGACCTGAAACATCTGCTATTCTTGTTCGTTCCAATATATGGCCGGGAGCATTTGCATATGCTGCTGAAAAGTAAATTCCCATAATATCTCTATAAAACTGGAGTAAACGTTTATATTTTTTTCCAAAATGTTACTTCTCGTACAATATTCCATGAAAATAGCCGGCAAATTGCTGGCAACAATGAGCAATTTCTTCTCGATGCGATTGAAAAAAACTTTTTATAAACATATACCTTTCTATTATAGACATTTTGGCAATATTTACATTGGATGGGGTAATAAAATAACGACATACTACTATGTCCCTTTGAAACCATTGCCAGAAGCTGCCGGCGAATCCGTGGATTTACATGAAGGAGAGGAAGAGGCCTTAGACGAATATGTTGCTGATATTTACAACGATTTTTAATTACTCGAATTTGTTTGCAAATTTAACAATATACTATGACAGCTCTGACAATCATTTATTTGTATGTAAATGTAAAATAAATCATATAGTTTCTATTAGTTTTCCGGCACAGCGTATGAACTAGTTCATCAGAAATTAAACATGTCATATTTGAAAATATTGACCAAACTAAATTATGTAACCAGTGTATTATTAATCGTTGCAAACATCGTTTATATAACTGAACATTTGCATAAATAAATCTCCACGAATTACTTTGAGAAGAAATAATTACTGGAAACATAAACCAGTGCATAAATGAAGTTAAAATGTGTCGCACAATCAAATCTCTAACAATACTCTAATAATACGAATTATCCTTCAAATTGATTATGAAAAAAAATCGGTTGATGCGCAATAAAACAGGAAAACGTGTAAGACGTTTTGGATATATATGTTAGTTGTTATTCATGATTTAATAACAATCATTAACAGTCTCTGATTAATACACAGATATTTCTGCTATTCCTTATGTATCCCGTTCTGCAATGACAACCTTCAGTACATGCCTAAAAATATATACAAATGAATTAAATTGATATTAATCTTAATTTTAATGGGTTTATGAAGTTATAAATTAATAATCGATGGAAAGATTCCGAATACATAATTTAATGTTCAATTCCATTCTATTCTATTTTATTCCAATAATGTATCAATGTTATTTTATTCCAATAATGTATCAATGCAATTCTTCTCTATTCTTTCTAATCCCAGTTAGATCAACATTGTAAAATAGTTGAACATGAATTCATAAATTGGAATTCACCCTACACGGAACGAAAATTGGAAGAATTAATACTTAACAGTTCACGGATAAATTCTTTGATTTTACCTCATAGGATAAAAGTATAAATTTCACTGGATTTAA
>JABFPB010000370.1:0-41192 GCA_022817645.1 Ceratoteleas bidentatus
TCCTACTGTTGATAATAGATTTTCTATTCGTCACAAATAGATTAAAGATAAAAGGTCCAAGTAGATTTTCGAATCTAGTGTAGTATTTACGAATTGCGTTTAATACTAATTTTTAAGAGTGTAATTTTATTTTACGGTACATGTACCGTAATTGGACTTCCGAAATTTTTAACAGTGTACGAAGAGGGGATTAAATATTGTTGTGAAATCAACACCGGATGTGTGATGGAATATTTAAAAATTATCTACTAATTCGTATTACCCCAGAAACCGAAGTGGCATTGCAAATGATCACTTTGTACTAAGGATGTAAATACACATTATCTGAAATTAAACGTCATAAAAGCAGTAAAAATTCAACACATCGGATTCCGATTTGTTAGCTAAAGAATTTCACTGCAGCTCTGTCAACTGTAGATATCGCAGCTTTTTACCACAGGAATTGAAGCGTTGTCGAGGGCGAGCTACAAGTTTGAATCGGCGGAGCGAAAAGTGATGTTTCGTGAATTAAGAAAAAATCCGTGATCGGATGCTGGTTTTCTAAACAGAGCGAGATTCTGCGTAAAAATCTGTGTATTTTTTCAAATGCGTACATCCGGGGTAATATGTATAAATGAGATCGAGCATCAGGATTTATGATTGTTTACAGTTTATCACATTTTATCAGAAAACGTTTATTTCTGGCTATAAAAATATCACCACTTTGGACTACTCAAAATCTATAGGAAATTTTGGATTTTTGACACCAGATTCAAAAGAAAATAGTAAAAAGGAAACATTCTAAATCCGAAAACCCTGAAATAAATAAATAAATCTGAAATATATTTCAGGTTACGTGTCACCTAAAATTCTAAAAATCAATAGTCTTGAAAATATGCTTTCGAAAATAGTCGACAATTAATTCCTGACCCGCAAATTTATTTGCAGAATCTCGCTCTAGTCAGCAAATCAACATCTCATCGCTAATTTTTTCTTAATTAACGAAACATCACCTTTCGCACCAAACAGCCGATTCAAACTTGCTCCTCTCCATCGACATCGCCTTAAATGCAATTAAAATTAATTAAATTAGGTAAATGAAAACAAGGGATTGATGAGAAGAATATTAGGAAGAAAGTGTTATTTTGAGTTTGCGTTCGAGCATCGCCAAAATGTACCAGGAAAATGATACTACAAACGTAAAAGAGAAGCTGAAAGGAATAGTAAACACGAGGAAAATACATGACAAGGTTTACCAGACGACAATCAAAAGTTAGACAGTCACACGTCATCTGTAAACAAACACGTAACTAATATAAACCAAAGCATAAGTACATGTAACAGTCAACGGAAGGGGAAGTCAACAGAAGTTTGTAAACACGAACGAGGAAATTAACAAAAAAAATAATTGAAACAATAACAAACATCCTGGATTGTAAACAATAAAAATAAACAATACAAAAATAGCAAACGATAACACTAACACACGAACAAAAATAATCTTCGAATAAATAAAACGGAAGGTAAATAAATACCTTCTTGGATATCAACAAAAACCGACTTTATGATAGACCAACACCAAACAAATGTCAGCAAAAACAATGGAAGGTAAACAAATAACAAAAGGTGTCAAAAAGGTGCTCTTTTCCTAAATGTGTCGTCGGGAACTTGGTTCTCGTTGTTGTAACTTGGCGCGCGAGTTGGTTTATTAGTTCAGTTACTTGCTGAATGAGGTTAAGGGTTTGAAAAAGTTTCTTCATCGCGCCGTTGTCTGTGCGCGCGCCCTTTTTTATTATATATTTAAGGCCCGGTTTCGTGACGGGCAAAGGAAAATGACGCGAAAGTTGGCGAAAGCGGGACATGCATGTTGAATGCCGATGTCGTTTGCAAGATAAGGCGCGCTTTTGCGGCCGATTAATTAAAGTGCCATTGAATGGGACGCGCACTTTGTTGCGCCGCACAAAAAAGCATAATGCGCGCGCCCATTTAGCCCCACGATACTGCAGAGATGGCTGTTTACGGAGGGGTGAAGTGGGGGGGGTGTCGAGTATAACGTTATTTACTTGTTAGCTTGATGCGCATATTTTTTTATGCTTTTGAACGAATCGCGTGGTGCATTCAGCATATGTTTTTTTCAATCCTGCCGAGGCAAAACATACAATTAGTTATGTAATTATTAATTTAAGAGCCGCAGCGATTTTGTAAACGTTATGTTAAATTAATATTGCATGAGCGTTTTTGTTTGAAACGCAATTCAGTTTATAGTAATTAATTCGGTAATATATTATTGGCTGACTTCTCGGATAATTATTATTGTGCGGCAATTTATTTATTGGCGATTAATTGATATCTAGTCGAAATTACTGGTGGCGCCACTCCGGATGCTGTTTTTAATTAACGGTTGCGAGGTGAGCATTGAGTTGTTTGCTGTTTCCGTTTTTTGGTTTGCTTCCCGGGGATATGTATTGCATTCGGACGGATGACATTTTAAGTTTTGATTGTAGATGTCGCAATATATTTGAGTAATCTACACTGCCAGAAATGTCATGAAATATCATGTAAAAACTGGAAGCTGGTATTAATGACGTAAATTCAAATGAATGTATTTTCATGTACTGAATTGCATTTTAATGTAAAATTACTCGATGCAGGCAGTTTTCTCAGTGTTTTTTCGATTAGTGAACTATAGTCAAAGGACAAACAAAATGTTATTACATGGGAAATATCGTTTAAAAGCAGTCAATGTACAAATTGTTCATATAATTTGTTATGATTGAATCACATGTTGTCCCACCCTTTGCATTTCCGAAATTTGAAAAAAATGTATTGAAAAAAAGATGAGTTTTTCCTATTGTTTTATGCGCAAAACATATCGGAAATACAAAATTTGGCGATGTTCAAAAAGGAATTTTTAATATCTAATTTAAAAATGGATTTTTTCGGTTCATCTCTTAAATTAGCTAATCGGAAAATGTCCCTATTTCTATAATTGCTATCGGAACAATTCCTATAATTCTGCAGAAGATTTTTTCAGTGCAAATATGTTCGAAAATTCGCCTGCATTATTTACTCCCCCTCTCATTTCTACCAGGGTAAACTCTCGAAACGCCGACCTCCTCAAAATTACATTTCCCAGGCATCAAATCGAAGACACTCGAAAAGCAATTAATCCTCCCACCCCTCCCTCCGTCCAAATTACCAAACCTCAACTCCGAAATCTTTGCGGCGCCTCGCCGACGAAGTTTCGCCCGCGCCCCTTTTATTTATTAATTTCGCCGGCCAGTTCGGCGCATCTGCCGTGGGTATCGACGCGCGCTCCCTCTGGCCGTCTCGACTTTTTTCGCCCCTTTTTCCGCGCGTCACGCGGCGTTATCGAAAAAGTTTCGGCCGCGCGCCCAAATGAGCGGCACACATGCGCGCGCGCCAAACTGCAAAACAATCTTTCGCCGCGGCATTTCTCACATAGTTTGTCAACTCGATCCGCGTCATTACCGCCGTGCACCCGGCGATACGCTGTAATGGAACTCGCAACTATCCGTCGGAATTTCGGCGTCGCGGCCGTTTTGCCGGTTTTTTATCGTTGCGGATGACCGAAGGTGGCGCGCGCAGCAGACCAAATTTTAATTGCGAGGAAGATTGGCGAGGTCCGCGATTAAATGGGACGAAGGGATTTTTAGGTTAGGATAGTTGGAATGCCGGTTTCTAGAACGGAGTGAGGATTGGGGAAGTTTGGATTAAGTAGGGTGAAGTTTGATGAAGTTTTAGGATGTTTTGAATTATATTGAACCAAGTTTAAAGAGAAGCATCTTGAATCGTTGAATAGGAAGTATCAAGAGACACGGTAGTGACTCTGTCAAGTAAAAAAAGTGTAAATGCCAAAGACACTACAGTCTCTTATCCTGAGAGAACCAGAATAAGAGACTTCAGAGACTTTTGAGTTCAAAATCGGGTAGCCCCCATAAAACTTAGTGGAAAAACCCAAAAGTTCATCCGAATTGTACAGAGTTCCAAAATAGATTTAATATTGGCGAAGTTAAATAAAACTCTTTGGAGTTCGGGGAAAGTCTAGGGTATATTTGATGAACTCCAAAAAATGAAAATTTCGATCCCTAATCCTATTTCGGGATCGAACCCCTAATCCTATACAAACATGAACTCTCCTACTCTCAAACTGCACTTCCACATTCCTCTAAACAAAACATCAGTGAAAACGCGAACACAAAAATGCTATATCAATCTCTCCCCCACCCTCTCAGCCCCCTCCCTTTGTTCTTATTTGTACATACGCTTTTGTGCTCGAACCTCCGCGGCATTGTCAGCCAATTGCGGCGGGAACTAAGCGGGAGTGTTGCTGCTTTCTTTTGCGCGTCGAGGGGCGCTGAATAACGAAGAAAACGAGCCCGGTTTCTTTGGTCCCGCGGACTCTTTCATCGCTCAACGAGGAGAGGATGTTACATTCCCGCCGTTGCTTCTCATTCTTATCCGCACTTCCGGTGCCGCCGTCCACCCACCTCTCCTCTCCTCTCAGACCCCGACGCGGTTTTCCTGGTACGTTCCCCTTCCCTTCCCCTCGGAAACCTTGGACGACGTCGTTCCACAGTCTGCCGTCACTTAGCCGGGCTCACTCTTTTATTATCACGCAGCCATCGAACGCTTTACGCTGGTAATGGAGGATTTTTAACGGCTCTTGCGAAGTTTGTTCCGGCCTGTTGAAAGGAGGAACTGGCGCGGGAAACCGCACGCGATTTGAAGGGATTTTGGAGAGGGGCGTAGGTTAGAAGTTAATTTGAGTTAATGGTTTCATTGGAGTCAAAATCAGTTTATTGATTGATTGATTGATTGATTGATTGATTGATTGATTGATTGATTGATTGATTGATTGATTTATTAGATCCTCTAAGCAAATGCCTACAGTTTATTGAATCAATCGAATTGAGTTGTTTAGGTCAGAGTTGAGATTTGGTTAAGTGATTCTATTAGAAGATCTCTGGGAGTAAGTAACGTATGAGTTAGGTTAATTTTAGTTAATTGTTTCACTGGAGTCAAAATCAGTTTATTGAACCAATCGAAATGAGTTGTTAATGTCTAAGTTGAGATTTGGTTAAGTGATTCTCTTAGAAGATCTCTGGGAGTAAGTGACGTATGAGTTAGATTAATTTGAGTTAATGGTTTCATTAGAGTCAAAATCAGTTGATTGAATAAATCGAATTGAAATGTTAAGGTCTGAGTTGATATTTGGTTAAACAATTCTCTTAGAAGATCTCTGGGAGTGAGTGACGTATGAGTTAGCAGAGATTAGGATGAGTTAACTAAATTTCGGTGCATTTGCATTAATGACTGAGTTAGGTTTTTAAATTAGTATAGTTGAGTTAATGAGAATAATGCAGTCGTTAAGGCTTTGATACAAATTTGGAGAAGTTTTTGATTTTCAGGATGTATATAAACGTGATGTACGAGTTAAGAAATGTCAGGTAAATTTAACTGGATTTCGGATTATGTAAGTTAATGACTCGATTACCATTATAAAATAGACATTTCATTTAGTATATTTTTGTGGCTGAACTGGTTAATAAAATAACGTGAAATTCAAGTCGCTTATTACATAGTTTATGAGTTTATCGAAGAGATTAAAGATAGTTTCTTTATTTATTCGTATTATTATAACAAAATGTATTTAAAATTCCTCGAAAAAGCTACTAAAATTGTCAACTTATCAATGTAAATTTTAACATCTTATACATATTTAGTAATATATTTCCATTTTTAAATTATAACTAATGAACGCTCTTAATTCAATAAACTTTCTAAAAATATCACAGTCGGCTGTAGCTCTGCCTCGAGTAAATTTAACACCGAAAATTAAAAAACTTTTCATTATAACATAACTCGATAAAAATCTCAACTCTCATAAAAATCTAAAAAAATTTCGTTCGAAAAAAGTTTGTGAAGTATGCGAAAAAACGACCACCCACAGCATATTTACTTAAATCCTCTCCAAAATTTACATTCCACCCTTACCACTGGAAAAACGATAAAATCGATTAGTCAATTTAACTTCTTTTTCTATTAATTTTGACCATTTGGAAGTCATCCTACTAGCTATCTCTACTTTTTTGCCCTACTATAATTGTCAACATTTTTGGAAATTGTCATTACTTATTTATTTTACCAAATACTCTTTTTTATTAGAAATCTTCATAATCGTATAAACCTTTATGTCAATATGGAAAATGGAAATTTCGCCCCAAACTGGTAAACTGACGCTGATAATTAAAGATTGCAAACACATTCGATAACGGGCGTCGAATGTGACATCCAGCCACGAGTTTATGACGGTAATAAAGTCAATTAAGGTACAGAACAGGCGAATTGGAGGACAACAAGGCTAATTTGTTCGGGGACCCTCCAACGAGAGGCACTGGGGGTTCGTTTGGGATGTACGGAAATGGAATTGAGGTGAAGGTCGAGTGAAATTTACAGGGCGATTGGTTGGCGTGAAAGAAAATTTAGAGGACCTTAAGGGGAGATTGAAAATTAAGGCGAAGTGAAGAAGAAATTAAGGTGCGCTGGGTCGACTTCAAATGATTAAATCAGAAGATCAAACGTACGGAAACGTTTAATCATAATTTTTTGCCAAGATGAAACACTGGCGGTAACTTTGGAACTATGGGTTAAATTTGAAAATTGAGTCCCTTCCATCACTTTCATTGATACTTTTTAATTTAATTCCATCAATGTTATCGTTAAAAGATAACTCCAAAACTATTACCCCAAAGACGAACCCTCCCCCCAGAACTTCTTACCAAGCGTCATACCAAAACTTTTTTCAAAGTTTTCCCCAGAAAACTTTGAAATATATCTCGAATCATATTTTTCCTAGACCTCGAAGTAACAATTGCGAAACGAAGACGACGAAGATCAATCGCCTGAGATGACGAAAGACAAATTGTTTCCGGAACGCGACGTCGTAAAAGTCGTGCGATACACCTGCATCGCCTAACGACACGGGGATGCTCGAACTGGAAATGAATTTCGCAAACACTCGCGCCATCTGACCTCGGGACAATGCCGAAAATTGGCGCCCAATACAAAAAGACAGTCAATTCCCCCGGGAATATCGGTTCGTTTGCTCGTCGTCGTAAAAAGCAAACGCGGAAAAACCGGCAGATGTCGCCCCGTCCCTCTTCTGCCCCCTCCACTTCCGACTCCGTCGCTCACGGGTGTTCGACACTCGCGACAACCAATCGCGTGGATGAACTATAATTAGCCGTCGGGTCTTCAACTCCCGTACTAATTAAGCCGGGTCTAGTCCGGAAGTTAGGATTATTACCTCTGGGCGGGAAAGAATTCGACCTGGCTGCGGGCCAACTTGTCGAAATTTCGTTTAGCGCCCCCTCCCCCTCCGGCGACCTTGACGACAGTGGCGACATTCGATTTGCCGTGGATTCAATCATCGTCGCTCTCTGTCGGTCGGTCTGGGAGAACACGGCCAAGTTCGATTACCGTTGACAACTTATGAGATTAGAATCCGAAGTTGGAGTTTTGATTGATTAATGGCGGGGAGAAAAGTGACGGGTAAGCTACTGATATCGAATGGCATTTACAAAGAAAGTAATTGGCAGCGATGAATGGGGAGATTGGTTTGGCAAGAAACGAGATTGAAGGAGTTAGGATAGTTTAGGATTTTAGGAAGGTTCAAACTTTTTGGACAGCAGATAAGGTTTGATTTGGTTAGCTAATGTTTGGAGGAACGTTGTTGGAAGTGGTAGTCATTAAAGATCATCAAATGTTGAACGATTACGTTAGTCCATTTCGGAAAGTTGAAGAAAATGGTGTGGGGTGAGAATCACAGGGATCTGATTAGGGTCAACAGACGATGTTGACTATTGACCCTGACGTTTGATGGAATGTTGTTAGGAATTATAATTAGTAAAGTTCTTCAAATGTTTATCTTGGATACTTTAGGAGTACAAGTAGGTTGGTTTTGGGATGGTGAAAAAATGATGTAGCATGAGAATGTAAGGATCTGGTTAGGGTCTACATTCAATACAATTACCAGCTTCTAAGTACTACAATTATTTTAGATGAGTTAAACAAGTATTTTTAAATATTCTCTTCTCATCTTCGTAATGGCTTAACTCTGTCAACATCTAGGCAAAAAAAATCATAGCTCATTTCTCGAAAATCATAACCGTAACGTTCTCCCTAGATGCATGGGTAACTGTCGTCCTTTCTGAAATCGAAAGACAATGACTCGAGGATGGAAATCGAACACGAGTTGGCCGCGTGTAGTTGCAAAGCCGGGCTCATGAATACGGAACAAAGTCGATCAAATAGAGATACCACGCTGACACATCGTCCGCCCCGCGGAACGAAAACTCGGCGTAGTTTTCGCGCGCACTTTATGCTTATTGACCTTCCCCGCGCGCCATACGCCCTCTCCCGCGGGGCTCGCGAATAGCGCATTCGCGTCACGTAACGCGCGCGATGCCCTTGCAGTGGGACACAACTTTTCTCAAGTACATGCCGTCGTGTTCCGATAAAGTTTCGGCACCTCGCGCCGGTCGGAAGCGCGCTTTTATGGACGCGCGTTTGACGCGCCGGCTGCCGCCATTTTTTACAGGTTATGGCAGTCGGGCTACGGCGCCATAAATTCGCCGATCCTGATTTACATGGCATTTACAGCGCCGCGCGGTTTACGGCCGGGGAGCATTCCGGTCGGGCGCCGGAGATGGAAATGGATTCTTCAAGATCAATTACATCGACCGGAAGTGCCGCTTTTGGCGCACCGAATCGATCGAAGTTGTTTTTGTTGAATCAGAATGAGCGAGACAAAGTGTTGTGGAGTTCAGACTCGGAAAATGTTAA
Organism: Ceratoteleas bidentatus; assembly: GCA_022817645.1. Classification (NCBI taxonomy): domain Eukaryota; kingdom Metazoa; phylum Arthropoda; class Insecta; order Hymenoptera; family Scelionidae; genus Ceratoteleas; species Ceratoteleas bidentatus. The sequence continues at coordinate 8,848 of JABFPB010000370.1, forward strand.
TCAATTATCATTTTGGACTTAAAAGTATAGTTGTATCGTGACATCCTGATATTTAGAAGGTAATGCGAAATATTGTCGTTTTAACTCACGAACTGCAAGTAAGAACTCGATGCTGATACATAAGCTAACAAACTTATAGTTACGCAACATTCAAATCCATTGATTATGTTGATTTTAACTTAACTCTTATATACTATAATTGTTTTGATTCATTAATAGATTTGAGTTATGAAACATTTCGGAGTAAATAGTGATTCGTTTAATAAGTCAGTGAGTTATGAAAAATATTTGAGTCATTTAGTAATTCGTGTAGTAAATCTGTGAGTTATGAAAAATGTGTGACAGTGAATTGATTATACTAAATAATTCATCTAATGACTCGCTCAGTGAATCAATAATAAGTCATTCGGTGAGTGATTTAATGAGTTATTCCGGAAGACCATATATTAGTTATTCCATGTTTGAATTAATGACTCACTGAGTGAGTTAATTAATAAGTTATTTAGCAGGACATTGAACATTCATTAAATTAATGTATAAAAAATCCATTTTGCGGATAGAAATGAAGAATCTAGAATGAAGGAACTACAATCTGGAAGGGTGTCTCGTAAACGAACCTGAAGAAGCACGATCGAATGCGCGAGATTAAATCGGGCCACCATCGAGAAGCGTTTCGCGTAGATTGACTTAACTAACAACGGAAATACGAATATTGTCTTTCGCGTTCGTAACGTTAATTCTTGTCTGCCGTGAAAGGGCGGGTCGCGATAAGCCCGGGAGATCGGAAAACCGGTTCAGCGCGATAATACATCTTTCTCGTCACGTAGCGCGCGATAGCATTATGATAATGTCGGGGATCAGGGGGATTCGGCAAGAAAATGTGCGCGATGAGTGGAGTGACGCCGCATCTTTGTTCCTCGGCGGAATTGTATCGCCAGAATGACTGTTGCCGTTCGTCCGCCGACCTTTTTACGGGTCGACTTAGCCGCCATTGTGCCGTCGTGTAACGTTACAATAGGAACCTCGCGACGTCGCTGGGTCGTTAACTTTAAGTCAATTATTGACGTTAATCCGTTGCCGATGAATTGCATTTACACATTTGAAATTCAATTAGTGCGACGCCGCGCGCCCTCTGTTTATAACTTAATGGGACTCGCGTTACGCGTTCGTCGCGCGACGCAAAAAGTTTCGTACCCATTTACAAAAGGAAGTCGAGTCGGACGATTGTAATTGAATAAATGAAGGCGACGGATCAAGCATCGCGAATGGCAAGTCAGAAATTGAGGCAGACGAAACGTTGGATTCGTGGAAGATTTATGTGGAGTCAAAATTGCGTGACTCAACTGAATTCCTAATGACTTTGGTGTTGATTGTTACACTTTTATAATCAGTAGAAATCTGATGCAGTGAGTGCTTTAAATTTGGTGGCTGATGCCCATAAGCGCAAATTGGTCAAAAACATGGTGCCCATACATGGTTGTCAGAATCCTTTGATTAGATAATGATTCAGGCTGAATGGGTCAATGCTTCTATGTGAAAGTTTCGAAAAGTTGACTCAATTCTGTTAAGTTTCTGACTCAATAGACTTGCCAACATGTACTTCAATAATTTGGTAAGTCATTAGTGATAACAAGTCATTGTTTTGATTTAATATTAAATCATTCGAGTCAACAGGAATGATTTTAACTCAACATCGTCATATGTTTAAGAAACTGACTCAGATCTCCGAAAACCTGAAACACCTACAGGATTGCAATGGCTAAAAACAACTCAGAACTGGTCGTATATCCACTTTTTTGTCTAAAGTTGACCCAATGGAAGGAACGTGCGATCGATACCCAGCTGAGTCGCGCATTACTAAATTGACTCGCGTTATTACTAACGAAGATGTCGGCATTATGGTGCGGTTGTGGATACTGTGATTACAAACATAATGGCGTGTCAATTGCCAATAGTTGTGTGCCAATCAAATTGACCTGTTGAGGCGGCCAAAGTGCAGACAATAAGCTCAATGGGTTACGGCGTAATTAATTTCGATGACTGCGCCCTCTCGGCGAGGTGTGTCGGCGAGAAAAATAGCGTCGCAGGATTCGGCGAAAATTGCGTTATCGTCGAGGAAACCTCAGCCGAGCGAGCAGTTATCATTCAATTTAATATTATTACGCGATGATCAATCGAAATGATTAACGATGACGAACGGTAATGGTGATGAATGATAATTATTGTTTGCCTGAAGATCAGCGCGTGAAGACAGGCGTCGAGTAATTATGCTGGATGGAAAATAAAATAGAGATGTGACAATGGCTGTGGATGAAAGAATAACGGCTTGTGATTTAATTAAATGGATATTGATTGTACGTACGGCTGATGGAGCGAATCGATTGTGAGAATTTCTCATTGAGAAACGTGGTTTTTGTGGAAGAAATGCAATCGCGGCTGTAAAGTGATGGGTATAAGGTGTAAAATATTGATAATTTTGTCTAAAGGGGATAGACGAAAGTGATGAAATAATGAGTATTCTCAAATTGTGATATTGCGAACCCCATGTGTAATAAGTATACTTAATTATCTCAAGATGATAACGTAAGATCTTGACTCTTATGAGTTAAATTGACAATGGTTTCCTCCCAGCGATGACTACGATTTCCTCCCAAATGTTGAGTCACTTTTCAAACAATTCCTCGACAATCATGCCTATCACTTTAGGACACTGAGCCAAACTCCCTAACCGGCATATAAGTAGACCAAACACTCCCCCTTTTTTTCAATCAGCGAAACTCGTTGGAGGTGCGAGCTGGCAATTACCCTTTCCCGGCACGTCCCGTCGAGAAAAGTTTCACGCGGCTGTCGTCGCTCGTAAATATTCATCAAAGTCGAGCGGCAATTAAACACACGTTCGATTGAGTGGCGCGCGCGTCGTTAATGAAGATCTCAAGACGCGATTACCATGCGAGTCGGGCCGGTCGAAATCCGGCCCTGCTTGCTCTCTTCCGGTAATATTCGTTGGCAATGTTATTTAATGGAACTGAAAACTGCGATTAAACTGATCGAGCGACGAGATTGAGGATAGATTTCGGCACGAAAGAGAGGAATTTTGATGGAGGGAAGTAAGCTTGGAGATAAGTCGTGGCGAGGCGGGGTGGCGATTGGAGATTCCCGGAGATTTTTCGCCGGAAATAGGAATTTAGTTGCCAAAATTGGCCGGCGATTTGGTTTTCAGCTCAATGCGCTGGTGGCAACCGAGTCTGATTTAGGGTTAAAATCGTTTGAGAAGTGTGAGTTAATTTTTGTATTTTTGCGATGACTCAAGTTATGATGACTCGAACATTTTTATAATCAATGTTTATAAAATTTTCAGCTACGTGAATAGTCCAGTTTACCGCTTCGCAGTCGGCAGCACAGTCAACTAATCGTTTAGTAAGATTTACTTAATCGATTTGATCCTATGGAAAAAAAGCATAACGAAATGACCCGAAACATGCGGATTCCACAAATGGATAATCGCACTAAAGTCGTCGCTTGTTCGGTTTGACGCCTCAATTGAAAGTCCCGCATCCGAATGATCACGCAAATAAGCGCCCGTCGTAATTCGCGCAGTAACAGCTCGGCGAACTTTCGCATAACAGCTCGTATTATTGCACTCTTTCGCGGAGGAAAGTGCCGACGTGAAAACTTAACGAAACCGCGAGCGGGATGGGAGAAAAGGGGAGAATGCCGCGTCGCGCGTCTCTCATCGATAGTTTTTCGTGTTTCTCCATTGGGAGCCCGGTGGACTGACTTCGTGATCGGTAATTTTTGGAGCGTCGCGAAAGTTCGTCCGCCGACGAAACTTTTTACGCGCCGTGCGACGAAAAACGCTTGCGAATTCGAAACTAAGTCGAAAAAGATGATCCGACGGAAAGTATGACGCACTCGACAAATCAAATTCAAACAACAAATTCGAAGGAGAGGCGCGCGTTTGCTTTGGAGTCGGTCGAACGTTTTAATGGCGCGGCGTTTCAGACGAGAAATTCCGAGTCGTTTTTTTCGTCGTTCGATCGAAGGACGTGAGTCACAAGTGATTCACTTTGGATGATGAATATTTTGTTATTCAAAGTAAAGTCGCGCGAATGTTTTATTCAAGGTAACTTTTCCCGCGTAAATCATCGCGAAACGTGTATTAAGGTCTGGAGCAGATTCATTCAAATTCGGTTCGGTCGGGGTAACTTAGTTGGATTGTTCAGTGATTCGTAGGATTGTTTTCACGTGACTCAAAGGAAGTCAACGTCGAAACGTTTAAATCGAGGCGAGTATTCCAAAAATTAAAAATCGTTGGTGGTTCAAATCGAAGTAAAATTGTTGTTCGTCAGAAGAATTAACTTAATTCGACTCACTAACTCAAGTCACGCTTGAGTGAGTCAGTGGCAGTTATCTAAAAGTGAATCATAACCAAATGATTCTCTTAAAAAAGAAACGTAAAATTAACTCAACATGACTCAAACTCCACCAACAACTTTGATTCCACTGTTTTTCAACAATAAGACGACTCAAAACATAGTTGAAATAGCATATTTCAACTAAACTTAATTTTCAGCATTCACCTGGCCTACATCGACTTTCATAGATCTAGCGAAAACTTGTAACTCCTTCTTTAACGCTTTTTAACTCAACTCAATTCCCGTCTAAGCCAACGAACTCGAAATCGAATGGAATACAAAAAACCGTTCGAACCAGCGACATTGCTCGAGAGGTTCGGTGCAAAAACCGACCCCATCTCGCACGTCCTCCGTCTCTTGGCAGTTCTTTTACAAGGCTCCCTTCGCGATCCCCTGGGGAGGTGGGCTCTCTTTTGGTGCTCCAAGGGATAACAGCTGAAGATGGTGGCGTTTCGCCGGACTTGGTCAATATCGTTAAGGACGTCGTTGACCTCTTTCCGGCCGCGGACGCCCGACGGTATATCGGTCCTTTTAACCGGACAGTCGGATTCAATCTCAAAAAGCCTGCCGAGTGCTCGGGATGTAATCCGTCGACTTTACCTTTTTCCCTCGGCGTCGTCGATTCGCTGCCCCTCGCGACGAGCGACATCGAGAGGTCGAGATAAAGAAGTAAGCTCAGTCATCGTTCGGTCTGAAACTGTACACGTCGAGCGCTGGCAACTTCGACGCCACGAGTATCGGTGGTATCGAGTCTCTTGGATGTTGACGATCGGCTTATGACACTCGATCGGATTCGCGAACGATATTATTCGCGTCTGGGGATTAGACCTGCGCCGATTATGAGCGGAGGAATCTTGATTGGAAAGGTGGAAGCAAGGCAACGGTTTCGGGGAATTTATTTTTAATTTGTCAGGACGACTTAGCGTCGACGAGGGTATGGAGGTGATCATTATTGGGCGAACAGACTATGGGCAGGATCGCCACTGGAGATTTAATGACTGAAGTCAATAATGGTTCCTAACTGAAGTCAAGAATGTGACTTTCTAAACCATTCAGCTATTTGCTGAATGGTTTAGAAATGACTCGACTTAGCTTTGATGAGGGTACGGAGGAGATCATTATTGGGAGAGCAGGTTAGGGTTAGCACTGTCGCTAATGACTTAAGTCAATAATGTGACTCAATAGCAGTGGTTGATTGATTTATGAAAAAATTACTTGACGTTAATTTCTTTTAGTACATTAGATTCTCTGAGTTAATTTTTCGAGTGATTCCTGGGTTCGGCAGATTAAGATGAGGACGGAGATGAGTTAACAAAGTATGAATACTGTGAGTGAATTTCTGAAAGTGATTCAAATGTTGATGTTTATTTTGCGAATATTACAATTTCTCACTTTCAATATGAGAGTTGTTTACGATATAGAAATTCAAAGAAGAAACTTAATTTCGTTGACTCGATCCGATCGACTCAATATTATTAAACCAAAGACTCCAAACTGTTATAAGTGAAAATCCCCATGTCTCTGAAACTGACTGGTCTCCTTATCGAGATCATAACGCGCACTTTTCAACAAAATGCATCACTAAAGAGGAATCCTTAAGAGGATTGAAACATCTGCTCGCGAACTAATGCAGTAAATAAATTTGCCGGCGGAAAAGTACTCGCGCCGGCGGCGGAGCAATTCCAGACTATCCGTCGTTTCTTCGGGAAACGCGTTATTACGGCGAATGATCCGCGCCAGGCGGTAAACAAATTCGATAGTTTACGACGATTACTGCTGGAAATACATCGCTCTGGTAATCGAGACCGAATCCCCGATACTCGATACTTATGACCCACCTTCGTCGAGCACTTGCAAATCTTAACACTAAACGCATTAATTGCCCGATCTCGGTCAATTATAGCTAATGGAAATTACCGTATCATTTTACGGTCCCGAAGTCAAGACCTATGATTGTATAAAGTATAGATCTATTAGAACTATATTTTTATGGTCGAAGTGAAAAATTGTATACGCAGTTATATATAGGAAATTAAATTTTGTTGGTGAAGTTTCAGGGTTTTACAGTTGAAACCCAAAATTGATAAATAATTAATTCTACATTATAGGGAAATACAGGACTTTTCGTTGAACTTGAAATTTTAGCACACATTAAAGTCGATAGTTTTGAATTTCTCAGATGTTGAAACTTGATTCATGTGCAAACTTTAGAGTTTTTGTGAATTACTTTCTAACTTTTAAATCGTTCAAACTTTCTAGTAATACATCTTTGGCATGATAAAAAAATGGAATTGCAGTGCATTTTCAGACAAATTTCGGAAATTTTCAGGAAAAAACTTCGTTACGGCTTGGTTAGCGCTTAAAAAAGTAATCTCCGACGCATTAGAGGGAGATTACTTACTCGTCCATCATTTTCCGATAATTGCAGAATCGGAAAATGATGGGCGAAATTTTGCGAAATTCCCTGAAAAGTTGTGCAGGTATGCGGGCAATGATTGACTTTTTATCAAGTGCATTGAACTCGAACCTTAAGTAGGACATAGGGCGCGATACAGCCGACACGTGGGTGTAGTCCGCATACGCGCGCACAACCTTCCGACAAACGGGGCGGCGAATTTCGCCGACTTAATGAGTTTTCCGATGTAATTCCGGCGTTTCGCGCGGTCGCCCCTTTTTTTGCCGCCTGAAGCGAATAATTTCATAAATAATGAGCCGACGAAATTTACCCCTCCCTTCCGTGGCCGCGAACTTCTTCCAGCGTATTTTCTTCTGGAATTCCCGATATTGTTTTATTTTTGTCGCATCAGGATAAAAAGTACGATGATGCAGCATAAAATTTTCACGTGAGACGGAAAATTTCTTTCATTTTCTTGCATTACACGTTGTTTTTCGTAAAACTGTCTCGAGAAATGTGTTTTCAGGACAGTTCTAACGTAAAATCTATTCAGAAAAGTTTAAGCCGTCCAAAAACATGGTCGAGGCTATTATATAAAGTATAAACCACCTCAAAATAAATTTAAGTAGTTGTGCTTACAATGTATTTTCCTTAAACATGTACTATGTACTTCTGCATACAATAATCTACCCCAAAATATGGCCAAAATGTGTTTTGGCCATATTTTGTGGCCTTTCAAAATGTGTTTGAAGTAGATCTAGATACACAATACAAACATGTTTGAAACTGTTACACATGATATATAAATCAATCAAAAAATATTTCAAACGTTTTTGCCTTGAACCTCCTCAGATTGATTATCTCCACACATGCATTGACTCCCATGCTATCGACGCTGTTCTTTCATCACAAAAATCAATCGGAATGCACACTGAAAAAATGAGAGTAAAAATAACTCTTTTTTGAGTAAAAAATGGTACAACTCGAAAAAGTAAAATCTACTCAGAAATAAAGTAAACACAACACAGAAAATGAGTAAAACTTCTGACCTTACTTATTTTTACTCGAAAATACTGAAAACAACTTTAATTGGAGTAGGATCAACTTTTACTCTATTTCAACTCGAAAATCGAGTTGTGTTTACTCTGATTTTTTTCTAAGTGCAACCAGCCCACCCCCTTCTCCGCTGAATCTCTCGAAAAATAAATTTTTCGCCCGACCTCTTTTCCATATTTGCATTCGACACTATTTACATTCGAAAACGCCGCCCTCATTAGCCGCGGGACACCTAAATCAGCGTCTACTTCGTACCCCGAGCGTGCGCACGATAGCAGCACGCATACCAATTTCGGACGAACATTTCCGCGGCGAAATTTATTCCAAGTCCGGCAATTAGCGCGATATTTATGCGCCAGCCGAGCACGCCAACGGCCGAAATTTCAGACCCAATCATCGGCCGCGCCATTGTTTTGCGGCGTGGCGCATCCATCATGGCCGGCGCATTTCGCGCCGCGACGTTTTTACCGGCGCATTGAAATATACCGGCTAATGGACCCGCGGATCGACGAATCTGGGCCGACGCGCGTAATTACGAGACACGCAAAGAGCCCGGTCCACGTCGCTCCGCAAAAATAATAAAAACAAACGACAGAGGGCGCTCACTTGCCAACGCTCGTCGCTCGTTGGCTCGCGGTAATGTATGAATCCGTTAGGCAGGTGGCGTGCGCGTCTCGCGATATGGAAATTAAAATGGGAGTTAACGAGTGCTTTTTACGGCGAACTTGTTTGTTAGTCTCGGTCGCAGTTATTTGTCCGAGGGCGAAGTCGCGTGGTCAGCTTATCAGCGCCATCTACGGGACCGGGGACCAATTCTGACTTCTAACTGAATACTTATTTTTGCTTTGACTTTCGTTGAAGATAATATAATGATTCTTGTTGACAGAAGATGTGATGATGATATTTACAGTTTACTTTTTAGACTTTTCACCTTGAAGTCAGACTCAAACTTAATAATAATTATAGTACATTGACAGTACATTTACCGTCTTAAAAATTACTGTTACATCCGAATTTATTCATAGTAAAAACAGTCCACTGTTAATGTGAAGGATATTCTAATTGCAAATGGGTTTCCACTTGATATTGGTTCTACAATATTTCCGCGAATAATAAGAATAAAATTCTCTAAACTGTTATTCTCTTGTTATCTTCTGAATATCAGTAAGAACATAATATTCTTATAGTAAGAGGTGGAATAAGTTCATCGGAAGAGATAATATAGCAATTACGATAATTGTAGAATTACAAAATAATCATTAATTACACGGTTCAATATTATTAACTGGTTCTTTTTTTACGTAAAGAGAAGGAAAACCAATGTACGATTAAAGACACATTGGCTCTGCAGTGAAAAAAAATACATTTTTATTTTATTCTAAATAAGTCATTTTTTACAAAAATAACATTTTTGTAATTTCATCTGGTTTCTCCGATAAACTACGACTTTCATTCGATCTATGAATTATTTTGGAAGAATAAATTCAGAATAAGTGAAAAATAACTGTTACTTGTGTAGGTAAAATAAAAAAAACATACAGATTTGTTACACTTTCAAAAATTATTATAAAAGTAAAAATATATCATACAGTCAGTAGTTTGTTCCAATTATACGTCACTAGTTGTTACAAAAAATTATAGCCTAACTTAATAATGGTACTGGATGACCAATACAACCAATAAAACTAACTGATGATGTTGACCAATATGATGGCGAAGATGACTAATAAAACTAGATGATATCCAATTTTTTCGGAAGTGTGGACTTTTTCGGAAAAAAGAAATAAAATTACAAAACATTTGTTCTTTTAATTTGAAGAAAACATGTCTAAATATATGCTTCATATATGTTCATATTTTCCTCGGAAATGTATTTTCTTGTGTAAGAGTGTAAGGATGATTCTCCCCATTCACTGATTTTTCTATACATTACTGTCGTTGTAGCACTAGAAAATTCATACAAAAAATTTTGTACTTTTATCGTTTATAGTTTCCAGAAAATTAATAATGTAAAACAATGTTTCTACAACTATGAGTTTCTTCCTCGACATCCCCTCCCGTAGGAAAAATTGTTCGCAAAACGAAACCGACGATAAAATTCATTACCCCGCATTATCAATTACCGATAACCCCGAAACCCCAAGCCGTAAAAATTGAAATCGACGGCACAATGGCTTTTCATAAACCGCGGCGCCCGAGAACGCCGCGGAACACGATAATGCAGAATTTAAGAGCCCTAGATCCCCCTGTCCCCCTCTCCTCGAGAGAGCCCATGCAAAGACGCGGAAAATCTTGTCAACGTATCGGTGTACGTCTCTTGTTCTAACCATTGTACACTTGGATTGGAAACTCTCGAAAACCGGGAGTACAGCCTCCCCTCCTCCCACCCGCCCCACTTCACCTCCCCTCCCCCGACAGCCGCCTACTTTGCTCAATCGCTCGGTCTATCGACCGTATCACTTTGACAGGCCATCTTTTCTGTTCGAAGTGGCTTCGTTGTTCCGCCGTTACACAATGAACAATGAATACTTGTTAAGCTTCATAAGATTATGAGACAATTTACTTTCCTGCCGACACTTTTAAACCACGCTGTGCGCCAAAGGAGCACTAATTTTCGCGTTTCCGCGGGAAAGCCATTAGACTCAGAACGTAACCATTCGATGCCAAGTCGAAGGTGAAGATTACTTTTGTCGGTCTTCGACATCTTCAGAGGCAACGAAGAGCCGAGGTATTGGACTTGTGATTCGAGGTTGCGAAGATGAAGATTCGATTGTAGTTAGAACAGAAACGTCTGGTTATGATTCAATGATGTCGATATAAGATCGGGTTTTGAAAGGTTGGATTTGATTAGGATTTGAAGATATCCATTTGGAACGATCTTGACAAAAATATGCGGTCATCATATAGAGACATATTAAGTTAAAATAGGGAAAAAGTCATGATTCGAAAGATCAAGTTCTGTGTGACTTAAAGATCCAAAAGCAGTTCCAGGATGTAAACTTGATCGTCATTTAAAAAGTGATTATGCCCTCGTAAAAATTGTGATGATGCTGAGATAAGGGCATTATCAGGATGCCACATCACCTGATCAGAAACTCATCAGGCATCCACATCAGGCCCTAATCACTGATTTGCAGTTTGACTGACTTGTCCCCGAGCTGCTGGAACATTTTATACATGAGTCATCGCGATATGGCATCTTATTACCACAATATGATGTGGCTTGCCTTACCATAACCTGAACAGGACCTGATAAGGTTAGCCTTATCAAATGATGTGGTTTCCTGACCAAAATCTTATAAGGCCATAATCCGGTTGCAACATCATAACCACACCAAAATGATCGGGGAATGTTTCCCTGATGAGGCCCTGATGTGGCGTGCCACTTAAGGGGCGTGCCACATCAGGACCTTACCAATACCAACCGTTACATTCGAATGTCTTATCAGGATACCTCATTGGAACCTTATATGGCTTTAATCAGGAATACTCTAATGATGTTTACAACAAATGCTGATAAGGCCCACATGTCTGATGTGGTTTGCCACATCACATTTTCTACTGGGGTGATTCATAATCCCTTAAAATTCTCATTAATCATGATTCGACTTAACGAAAAGCACAACGAAACATCAAACAGCGAGAAAAAAGTTGGGCAGAATCGCTGGGGTAGCAGTTGTTTCTTGACCCATCAGTTCCCTCCGGAGGAGTTAATTTGGTTTTTGAAATTGCCAGTTAATTATTTCCGCGGTTGGGCCATAAATAACGGGCGCCGGAAAGAAGTTCGGACGATTTAAGTAACTCATTAGTCGTCGCCGGAGACTGTCCTAACCCCGAAATTCGTCTAATATTAATCCCCGGTTTTTCGTCGACTGGCCATTTCTCAACCCAAAGGGAATACAGATTTAGGAGCTTAGTCGGGCGCACAAGTGCAACCAAAAAGAGGAGCCGAGATTTAGGGAAAGGAACGCGCTACCGAAAGGTGGACGCCAGATAATGGAGGCAAACAGAGGCCAAATGGCAAACTAACGGCTATGATGGACAGCTTTTCCGATGGGGTTATTAATAATTCCGCCGGCTCGAGCTTTGTTCTTTGACGCTGCTGAAGACAATTTAGGCGGACTGTTTCAAAGTGCAACGGCGAAGATGGTTTTTGGAGATGGAGCTTGCGGCTGCAAATGGTTAAATTCAATTTATCGTTAATGTATGATCTTTGTACGGAGATCATTAAGTCTGCTTCTCGAGTGCGGGTTCTTTTTATGCAAGTGGTAAAGTCAATTTTAGTGAACGATGGTACCTTGATTCGAAATATGATGTTCTACCGAACGATGATTTTGTGATAGTGATGGAACATCATCAGATTAAATATAACACGTTTTATGGACTTTTAAAAGTTAAAATAAAGATTAATTTTTGTAAAAATGTATATAAAGTTAATTGTTTTCTGAAATGTTTAAAGCGTTGAAATTTGGAAAAATTCAAAGATATTCTACACTGAAGAAATTGTGAAATCCCTTGATTTTTCTAATAATTGAAATATCTTGGTTCTTCATTTTCATTTTTCATAAATCACTTAATGGAAAAAAAATTACGTTGATTTGTCTATATATAAGATTTCTTGTATGAAGAGAAAAGAAATCTTATTTGTTTTATCTTATCTAACATTAAAAGTGGAACAGGTCTCTATATGGTCAGACCGGAAATAGAATCGGCCAAGTGGAGTTGGTCAGTGTATGATCAGACCAGAAGTAGAATGGGCCAAGTGGAGTTGGCAAGAGTATGGTCAGATCGGAAGTAGAATGGGCCAAATGGAGTTGGTCAGTGTATGGTCCAATATCGAAATGAAACGCGGGTGTAACGTGGGCTATTGCGGGTTAACCACTTGCCCACTACTGACCCCAATTAAATTCGCTAAATAGGTAATTCGCTAATTTCGGCCTTGCAAACTTCGTTTGCAAATGAAGTTTGTGATCTTCCTACATGTTTCATAATAAAATGTATTGTTTCTTACAAGCTGAAAAATTTCGAAGACGAGAATTTTCGAGTGAAAAAGAACTTGCATATACGATGTTATGTTAAACTATTTTCACTGTGAAATCTCTTTGAAACTTTTCAGTTTCTTGATCATTTGCAGTAATAGTAGAAAAAAATGAAAGATCGAAAATATTACAAAAATATGTTCGATCTTTTTGGATACTGGCCACTTCATCTAATTCAATTCATAAATTGAATTCCATCAATTTAATTTGACCTAATCGACGGAAAAAGGAAATTATGGAACAGATTCAAAGTCGGACTTATTGTAAAGTCGGACGAACTCACCCAAACGAAGGTTCGCGCATTCGGAAAAACTGAATCAAACAATCGGACGAAAAATGATAAAATTGCGAACTGTTGTTAAAGCAGATCGAAGCGTGCGAACACTTTTTTTCAATTAAGCACTTTAATTCGCGAACCCATTACTTCGTTCCGTTTTATACCAATGCCTCGCGCGATTGAATAAACTTGAGTCCGTCGAAAAATAAGTTGCCCCGCGAGAAACTCCATTTATCGCTGCTGAATAAAACAAAGACCGGTGTCGTTTAATTCGATCTTCGGCTTATAAAAATTTCATCTGCTGCCTCGTTTGTGATCCGCGACCATCCGTCCCACCACAATACTTATTTGCCGACTCAGATAAATCAAATTCCTCGCGAACACATGGAATAAAATATAATTTTGCAACTGGAGACTTCGCCGTGGGACTATCGCGTCGCTAACAAATGCGCGCGCTGAAAGACGGGCAAATTAAAATTATACGTTCTTGGGAAACTTTTATAACGCGGCATAATGGCGTTTTCATTAAAATTTTACAATTGAGCGGAAACAATGCGAGACGAGCGGAACGGCGCGTCCCGTAATACGGATAGACAAATTGCGCGACAACCTTCAAGCGCGGCGGATTGTTTACTGATATTTCAGTTATTAAATGGCGAACCCGGCAATAATCAATGAGCTTACTGCGATCGATTTTTCATCGAGTTACGAACAAACCGGGACAAACAAAGAAACGTCGCGCGTTATTAATGCAATTACGGACAATTTAATTACCGTTCAGTTAACCTTAGAAAGTCACTCGCACGAGCGTCGTTTTCACGTGCCCGGCTACTGATTAACATTAATTATGCATTGTTGTCTGTTTGGTAATTATTCGGAAATTTAATCTCGCATTTCGGGATGAATTAGCGCGGTAATTGAATAGTTCGCGGACTTTTTTTGCCGGACATCGGTCATATGATATCCCGATTAAAACATGGCCGGGACATGTTTCGAATTTCGAAATTTTTTTTATTTGTAACTGATTCGAACTTTTTTTTTTGACTGTCGGGAGTATCGTGGCTACAAACACGTTTGGATTGTGTTAAACATGTTCGAACATGTTTCGGGATAGCTCGTTCTATTTCGGATAACTTTGAACATGTTTAAAGTCTTTTGAAACCTTTTAAAAATTCTGGGACTTGTTTTTAGCGGAATTAAACTTTATCAAATAAGTTCGAACATGTTTCGAATCGATTGGACATGTTCGATCATATTTTTGGTCGGTTGAAACTTTGACAAATAAATTCAAACTTCATTTATGCTATTTTTCTTGCAGAACCATTACGTATAACCACTTCGGCCATTTTTCAATTTTCTAAAACTAATTCCATCATGTTTCGACGTTATCAATGTTCGGAATTCGATCGTACGAACTATGGTTTTCCCCTTGTGCCTTAATAAATGGCACGCTGATATAATTTACGAAATTTCGCGTCGGCGTTCGCGCTGACAGATTCGCGGCGCGCGCTCGGAGGCAGCTAAAAACCGCACTTATTAAAATTGATCGCTGTAACTTCGCAATATAACTCATTGTAAACTTCATGTTGTCCCGAGCCGCGACGCACCGCGCTACACGAAAGATCTATTTCGATGGCGCACCATATGATGTGATATTACGTTTCGGGCGCGGTGCTATTCATGCGATGCAGATTTTCATTTCAATCTCGCTGACAGTTCCTCTTTTTCCCATCAATCTTGTTACCTGACCACGCACAGCCGAAACCGGCAGGGGGCGTGCGAGACAGCGAAAAAAAAACATACAAAACAAAACACGAAAAAAACGAGAAAAAAATCACGCACTCGTGGTGGTACGAGTGATAAAAAAGGGTACAAAAAGAGGGGGATGTCCGGCGGGAAGGGGTGGTGGTAGGCGCGGCGTGACATGGCATACAAATCATTTGTATCTTTTAATCGATCGCAAACTCGATACGGCGCGCACGCCGCGCGACTCCAGAATGCGCCACGCGTGCTGATATAATGAAATAATGCATTGATAAACACGCGCGCGATATATTTATTTGCGTTGTCGTATGAACGCGGGATTTGCATAATTCGCCGGGATGCTGCAAAAATGCCGGACGCGCGGCTCATTTGGTGCAGGGCGCGCTTTTAATGTTAAGTTCCAGGGAATGCGGAAACTGCGGTTCCCCTAGGTGATATCGGCCAATTTTCTGTAGGAATTAGAGGAGGCAGTTAAAATTGAAATTATAAAAATTATAATCATAATTCGTTGGACATTGCATGCACAAATTGCGGAAATTGGGTTCGATTCCCAGTCACTTCTGTGTGGTTTTTTAATTTGCTAATAATTTGAAAATATACACAATCTAAAAAAGGAAGACCTAGTAAAAACTCTTCACTAGGTCCTCTTTATCCCTAGTAAAAACGTGGTCCGGATGTGATCGGCGTATACTGTATATTATCGAAGGATTTTCATCGAACAAACATTACCCACCGCGGGACAACCCAGTAATAGATGCCGAAGATGAATACAGACCAACTCTGGAGCATGCGGATCCGCACGATAAACTCAATAAAAGTCGCGACGTGATTGTCGTAAGTGTAATGAAATATCGGATGTAATAACGAAAATTTGCCCGTAAAAAGGGTCATCTCGGCGTCGCGGAGGGGGACTACGGTAGTCGGATTCATCGGATCCGTTGAACGGCCATTCATCGAATTACCGTCGCGGGGCTGTCCTTTTGCATCCCGGCGGTAGCGATTTGAGTTCATTCGGCGACACTTGAATGGCTTGCATCGAACGGCGATATCTGAATCAGCCTCGCAAGGAAAACCTGCCGAGATCAGACCGAACCGCATTCGCGTCGACCGCACTGTAGAACCTGATTGGTTTGCGGTTGATACGATATCACGATACGCCGCTCCGGATACGTTGTAGCGGTTCCCGCTGCCGGAGCCTGCGACATGTGTCGCCGAAACGTACATTTGCCATCAACGACATTTCAAAGAAATCGAATGCAGCGCGGACGAGAGGCGAAAGGCCTCGCGAGAGGCATTCGGGTTTAGTTTTGAAGGTAAAGGTTGGAGAGAGCTGACCTTAGGGAGAATGTAGGAGATAATAGTAAAATTTGCATCAAGGGACGAAAACTAGGTTTTACTTTTGACAAATTGTTTTTCTAATGCAAATAAAGGTCGTGTTTGCTCCTTGGAATCGAGGGAGAAAAACGCTGAGCAGGTGACAAATCCGACTAAAATTTTTACAATTGAACAACATCCAAAAGGATTTAATTATTTGCATTATTATCTCGAACTGTGTATATCTTCAAGTGAAATAGTTATTAAATTCATTATTAATATAGCATTAAAAATATTTGCAAAAGGCCCAAATTTACTCCCTAGAGAGTAAATTTTTGTTTTTCGTTTTACGAAAATTTACTCCCTAGAGAGTAAATTCGAAGGAGCAAAACACAACCTTTAGTTAAATTAAAAAAAAAAGCAGTTTTTTAAGTAGTAAAACGTAATTTTCGTCCTTTAATGGGCAATCTCAGCAGTTAAAAAACATTGTATCATTTTACAAAGCTCATTATACCTTTCTATGACATGATGTGATGTGGTTTAAGGTGGTAATATAATAAATGTAATAATAAAAAAAATAACAATCAGAAAAGCAGAAGGAGGACGACATCTACCCATTTGCCTCCTCTCATCTAATTTCAAATTACTTATTCTATTTTGAAATCTGGTCCGCAGAAGTTTGATTAATTATTCATCATTAGTTACAAAGGCACTAGAATCGTTTTTTTTTCATTAAGCGGCCTCAAGCTCCGGTTTCCCAAGACGGTATTAATAAACGTCTTCTGTATCTGCTTCCGCCATACTTAAACGTTATAACATCAAGATTAAGAACATTATCCCGAATCTAAAGTGCATGAAACATATGTAGCGCCGGTTCTTACACGTAATACGTTTACGCATGTAAGCTCGTGTAAGCTGCGCTTGTTCCTAAGTTACAAAGACGAAATTCGTCGTCAGCAATTGCAACTTCGACTCGTCAGGTACCAAAAAAACGCCACGAAATTTGCATCACAACGCGTCAGACCTCGTTCCTGCGCTAACAATTTGCTAACGAATTGTCGAGGTGGGAATTCTGCTGATAACGATCTTATGTTTCGCAATTTTAACCGTTAAATTAAAATCCAAAGTTGGAATTTCAAAATGAAGATTTTTTTGTGCGACCGTTAACGTTTCTTCCAAATTTCGAGGTTAGGCTGTCACAACAATAATTTGATTACAGCCATTAACAATGTATTACTTTGGTTAGGTCCCATTTCGAGGTTAGAATTCTGTGCCAATACACTGAACACAGAAATATTAATTCAAAATCCATATAAAAATGTCAAGGTTTTGATTTCAAGATAATCTGAACTCGAAGAAACCGAAATTCAGTATATCCTTTTCCAGATAAAAAAATATTTACTAGATTCAACATTAAAGATCTGATTAAATGACAAAAAATCCTTTAAGGTATCATACTGTCTGTTTGCAATAGACAAACAATCTTTGAGTGAAAATCATGCGCCGAATTCGCGGCAATGTTTTCTAATGCGCGGCAGACAGCTGTATTTGACAAAGTGCGCCGAGCGCTTTGTTGCAAACTGTTACAACTACATCGCGCCAGGTTCAAACATCTCTGTAGTCAGTTACATGAATCAATTTCGCATTGTTCGCAGCTTACATGAATATGCATTATTTTGACCATTCAAAAGCTCGCCGTTGTAAATATAAACATGAAAAATGTAAATGACGAATAATGTAAATAAATCCGATACAAAAGTGATTTAATGCCGGCTTTGCATGCTCGCAATTAAAAAGGGGTGGGGGCAGGCTGAAAGGGTGATATCGTGGGAAATGGCACGCGAGATGTAATATGCTGTGAAGAAATTTAAATAAACAATTGCGCGCGCGTTGTTACAATAACAACGTGCTCGCTTTTGTTCGCGAAATTTGCAATTTAGCCACCTCCGAGGATCAATATCCTGGCGCTTTTTCGCGTTCATTAATAATCAATTCGGGCGAGTCGCAGTCGAGGATGTTTTTCACCACTCGGGCCGGTTTTTGTATTAGACAATTTATTTTTAATTGCCGTCTCGGGCTGCTAAGGTTCAATTCATATTTCGTATTCGGGGCCGTAATTTATTGATTGTAAGACTGGAACGACGAAGTGGCGGTGCCGATGGGCGTGGTCAAAATTAAAATTTAACTCGAGTCTATTTCGGACGAAACTGCGGAAAGAATCGCGAAATAATCGGATCAATTGCGCGGGATAAAAATACAGAACGTCGCTTTTGAACGTCGAAAAAGCGGCGATAAAAGGTTTCGTAAAATTTAATAAATCGCTGTAATTGAATGTTTTCGGGAAAATAGTTGTAGCGTTTATTCAAATTCACGGCGATATCTGTTTGTTGGCACTTTCACGAGCTTTTCATCGTGAAAACTACGTTATTGGTCTTTGTTTCCCCCACCACTTTCCCCCTCTCCGATAGTTCGGCGTATATAAGGGGACTGATCAGTCGATGTTGTCAGTTGACTGATAAGGGACAAAGCGTTCGGTCCTTCGATCGTAGGCATTGTATATTTGTTTTTGTTATGAATCGCGATACCTTTCTGACCTTCTATCAACGTGACGCGTAGTGTGTTTGTAAACAAGTACTTTTACTTTCGGTTTCCAGATGAGTGAGTTCTTCGAGTGTTTTGTGAAGTTTGCTGCGATTTTCGTCGATCTGAAATCCAGTCCCTGATTGGCCTATTTCGCTTCTTGTTTGTCGCCTAGTCTGTGATTGGTCGCCAGAAAGGTTGGTTACCAAAATATAATATTGGTATATATTACGTGCCTGTCTAATTGTATTTTACATGAATTGTATTTAAAATATTAAATATTTCTGTGAATTATTGTTATGTTTCGAAAACTTGTTTTTTTATGTTTGTTGTTCTTGTTTTTTTCTTCTAGTGTTATTTCTCTTATGTAACAAGTGTTTCGGTAAAAGTGAAAGCAAGCTTTGAACACATTTATTGATCTAAGTTTAAAGCAATGTATTTCCACAATAAGCATGGTTGATGGCAATGATATTAATTATCATTGTAACAATATTTATTGCAGTCGTTGTCATGATTTCACTAAATATGAGCATTGATGTACTAAATATCGTTCGTTATTTTATTTCAGTGATCGGTAGAATAATATTTTGCAATATAAACAACGTGATTGAAAACTTGAGAGAAAATTAGCACTGTAAAATTAGAAATTTTGCGGTTTTGTTTAAAAAAATGTACTAAAAGAAGTAAATAAAGTGTTGTAAATTAAAAAAAGGAAAACAATTGATAACAAACATTATCAATTTGTTTTTAAATAACCTTATCCTAATAAATTAAAGAAATATTTATTAAATTAAAACTGATTTTAAAGTGCGATACGAAGCAGATGATAAAATAGTTTTTCGTGCAAAGTGGAAAATTCATATGATACACATAACCTACAAACTGACGTCAAACTGCATTTATATTCAATAAAATGCAAATCTGTGGAAACAGAATAAGTTGAAATAGAATAAAGTAAGTGTGTAGAGACATAATGATTTTGTAAAACATAAAACATCTTTCAGATTAATTAAAATGGGTACTATAACCGTAATAGGTACAGTTACCTTATTAAGTACTGAAAAAGATGGTTACATTGCTGAGAAGTATTCCTAACAATGTGAAATATTTGAAAAAAAATCGCGAATTAAATATTAGGAATTTCACTTGGTCCACTCAAGGCATTAAGTTGATCTCATTGAATTGTGGACAAACGTGGAAAAACAAACCGTTCGTTTGATTTTTCCACGACCATTTTTCAATAGTTGCGTTTTTCGTTCTACCTTGAAAGTTCTACCTCTTTTTAATCAAAGAGAAACGCGAATTTTCCCTGCATATTAGACCCTTATCTGCCATGCCAAGATAACGATATGCTTGTGGATAAAAAATGAATTACCCATTCCCTCTCTTCGTCGAGCATTTGCGAGTCCGATTTTTGCGAAAAAAATAGTTTTTCAACCTATGATTATATAAGTCTCACCTTAATTATGTGCACACAATCATCCCGCGTAATTATAATGGAGTCGAGTTATTAAGGGCAGGGTTAATTAAAAGTACATAATAGTTTGTCCGTCCTGATATAAAACGTCGCTCCATGTAATAATTTTAAATGAAAAAAGCACATTACATTATTAATGTGGTACAAAACCACCTAATTCATCAATCATCGAATTAAGCAAACCATTCTGCGTCAACGGAACAAAATTTGCGAAATTAAATTAAACCACATTTAACGTTTATGATTGAATGTCGCGTTGACCTTTCCCCCACGCTTCGTCACCGAATGACGATGATGTATCAATTTGGTTGAAATTACTGACAACGTCGAAAATAAAAAAATAAAAAGTGTCGTAATCTAATAAATTCATTAAACAATTAAATATTTAAATAATTAAATAACTTGGCCAGCGACACTACCGTGTCTCTTGATTAATTAAACTGTAGATCAGAAGGTTTTTTTCAGCACAATGTATCATAAAATCACGCGAATGCGCATAGATAAATATGCTGCTTTCTCGCAATAATATATAGCAAAAATATTAAGTTTTGAATCACATTTCTAGGATTTCAGTAGAAGAAATCGAAAACAATTTATTTTGTCGATTTCAGTGTTAACTGTGATGAAGCGAAATCTGCAATAAAATATAGGAGCACCTATTTAAGATTTGTAGGTTACCCCCACCCCTGTTACAAGAAGAAGGAAGGGAGATTAATTTTTATTTCTTTTGTGGAATGATTACATTTTTTCTAGATTGCTTATTTTCAAGACATTTCAATGTTTTTTCACAAGTTTTAATCGGATCGAAAGAAAGTTTCCGATCGAAACTTTGTTTCCAATCTTAAAACAATGCATTTGCAATATCCGGAATATTGTTGCAGTAAACCGAAGAATTTCTCAGTATTGTTTGGATAAATGGATATCCGATTATGATTTAAGGATATACCAACTCTTGAAAGTAGGAGAATGTTTAACAATCAATTCTTTTTGTTCGACTTCATAAATGGTCATTTTAAGGTGGAACTATCACGTCAGTCATGTTCCAAGTTTGTTCATTGATTTTGGCGCTCTATAACTAGCTCTATTATATATCAGCGTTGAAGCTGAGTTGGAAAGATTGTTCATTTCATAAGTATTCAAATGTATGATAACTATTTGTATAAGGTGAAAGGAGAGACATTTACTCTGACTTATATTTCATATTCTTTCTCGACTGTATCTTCTCAGCCAACGAGGTGTCGACTTTCGCTTGTATTCGAAATAATTTTAATAATTATTCTGAAATAAACAGTCTACTTTTCTGTTGTCACAATTCTTTACTTGAATGTCCACAGAATATTGTGTTACTTTTTTGTTAAAATCTGTAATTTTTTTTGAGATGTTTAACCTTGAAAAGTTTAACCTTGAATACTGGTAGATAGACTAGACATAATAACTGTCCTTTATAATTTCAGGTGATATAGTTATACTCATATACACCAATCTTCAGTTTCATGAAAAACTGTAATAACTTGTTTCACGATAGTCCCACCTTAACGGCTCTGAATCAACCGAAAGTACTAGTCTGCATGGGCCAGCTAGAGCCTTGAGGAATGTCGATCTTTTTTCTCGTAGGACACTACGCAGATTATGTAATTAATATAAAAACTGTCTTGGGCCTTTTTTGGGCCAACCTGTCATAATTTTACTGACTAGTGCCAACTCTTAAGATGATACACCTATTCAATTCCTACATTATCGGCATTCAGTGCATTTCTTGCAATTTAATTAAATATCTGGAAAACTACAATAGATACGATAAAACGGTTAAATCATTCCATTCACAAGGATCATTTTGTAAAATTTTGATGAATATCAGTTATTGCTTGACTTCGTATTTAGAGAACGCGTTTTGTCCAAAGGTTTTAGGGTTAGATATTTTTCTTTCAAAACGCGTTCTCTCACTTCAATATTCAACCAATCTTTTTCAAATCTATAGGAATATTCCTCGTTTAATAAAGAATCTTGTGATTTCACGGTTTTCAAAAATACTATTTAGTTTATGAATTATTGTAAAAAAATCACGTTTGTTGTAACATGGACGATTCAGAGTGGCTAAGTCCGTTCGACATCACCTTAATTTTTTCGTGGTTAATCGAGTCACTCAATCACTCACTCGATCCCCCTCCCCCTGGCCACAAATGATTCAACGTGACGTCTATGATCGAGGGGAAACGTTTACCCGTGTTTTTATTTATCTTGTTGGAAAAAATCGCTGGGAGCGAATAAAAGGCCGCGGTCCCGCGACTACTCCGTCGATACATCCCAGTAAAGATGGTGGCGCGAAAGGATGAGGAGCATCGATTTGCCATTTGTCTTGCTCGTCGCCGAGCATTATTCGCCGTCGCCCGAATCGCGTTCGCGCGCCATCCCGCCTTCCCCGCCCCCCGCACTATTTACGATATGTTTAGGTGGTCCCGGCATTTATATCGTGTCGCGCGACATTCTCACCCGCGTCGGAATCTGCCAAATAAACTTTGCGATTGCTCGAATTTTATGCAACCGGATCAGTGCGGCTCGTTCCACTTCATCTTCGTACTGCGAATCGCAGAACATCCGGGATTCGCGAGCGTGGCGCGCTGTTTACGGCGGATTCCAGGGATGGCGCTGCGACGAACAGGAGAGGGGAGGGGATGCTAGGAATTAGGAGAAGAGTGCTAAAGGTGAAGCTGGAGTGGTGGAGAGATATTCATTTTAAAGTAGTCCGACAAATAAAGTACGGTGAATTTCGGATAAAAGTTAGTTAACCTATTAGAATAACAATTTTCATGTTTTGATCTATAAAAAACATACCCGAACCGCGCTACTTTTTGAAATAATTAATTTCGTAAAGTACAATTTTAACCTGGGCTCTTATGGAGAATAAGAGCTTGGCTGCAGATGAAATCGACCAAAAAAAGTGTGTAAATACGGTGAAATGTTTAAAAAAAACTATTTTTAGTAAAGTTGAGACAATATACGTGTGATTTAAAAAAAAAATTACCTTAGCGATCTTTTTGATCGAATTTCATCTCGAATCATCATTTGAAAATTCCTTTCCAAAACGGTCACGATCTTACTCTGAAGACGGAAATATCGTCATGACTCTTGGCAACGCTGTAATTCAAAACAATTCCGCAGCCGAGACTCGCCTCTTTATTTCGAACCATTTAAATTTTCATTCGCGAAAAACGACGGAATTTACATTAAGACCGTTAGAATATCCTGCAGGCGTTCGAAATTCGCCAGGCTTGAACAAAAAAGGAACAGCAGCGCGCGCCGGATAAAGACGACGCTGCGGGAAAAAAATTTCAGCAAAACGAATGAATAATTCAGCGGGCGAAGAAACGACAAACAGTGCCGGACGCGGCGGCGACGTTGTCGTTATTTATGTCCCCCCCCTCAATGCCCCTTTTAATGACGCATCAATAATTAATCGCGACGCGCGCTTGCAGTTAACCGGGAAACTGTCATTTTTGGGACGGAAACGCGGAAAAGGGTGCGCAGGTGCGGGGTAGGGGGCGCCACGTTATTACGATTCCGGAGCCGGGATTGCGGAACAACTGCAAAAAGTACTTTTCTGGCTAACCGATGAAGCGAATGGAATAGAATTTTAGTCGATGTATGGAAACATGAAAGCACGCGAGCTTCAAAGAAAAGGAGCAATTCTCGAGCGGAACGCTTCTTCTGGAATTTGTTAACTATGAAATTAGATTTTCGAGGTGTTCTTCTTTCAGATTTCAATGGTCTTCTCATGTAGAGCTAATTCGATTATAGTTTAGGGTTCAAAATTATTTGTTGGATGGTTTAAGTTATTAGTCATTATCAGTGACTTGAAGATCACTTCAATATTAATAACTTGAAGATCAGTAAGATTTGAGTCATGAGTCGTTAATGACTCAATGAAGAATTTCACGATTTGAATAATGATTTGAATTATGAGTCAATATTAACGACTTGCAGATCAGTAGGATTTGAGTCATGAGTCGTTAATGACTCAATGAAGAATTTCCCGATTTGAATAATGATTTGAATTATGAGTCAATATTAACTACTTGCAGATCAGTAAGATTTGAGTCATGAGTCATTAATGACTTAATGAAGAATTTTACGATTTGAATAATGGTATTTTTCTACGGCAAATCGTGTGGCGTAGAAAAATATCACATCATGATTTCTAAAAATCGTAAACGTCTCGGATATAAAAATTGTATATGACTATTTTCTGATCAGACCTACTATTCCATTCGTGAAGAGAAGAACATAAATTAATTTCACGATATGAACTTTCTCTGAGTTGCCGTACACTTTTCTGAGTTTCATTTTTGCTCCGTCGTTTGCACAATCTTCTGTCCCACCCATCCCGAACCGACATCAATGCAATCGAACAAAAACGCTGGCGCAACGGTCCCGCGTTTCGTAATTTTCAACTGCAAATGTTCCTTTTTATCACCGTAGTTCGACAAAGCTCGTTGTGTCGGTGTCTGATTAGCCGTCGACAATAAACAAAAATCGCATTAAAACGTCGACGTGCGCGTTTCCCGTTCGATTGTGATAACAACATTTTTTGTTATCAATTTTTCCGTAATGCGCTTCTTTTGATCCCTTAATTGAAAAAGACTTCCGCGTTTCACAAACGGACAATTTAATAAACGCGATCGCTTTGATATCGCGGCATTAATTGAAACAAACTCCCTGGATTCGGTACCGCGGGCGAACAAAAATTGCCGTCTAAGGTCGCGGATTACTGAATTTTGAACCGAGTTTACGCCGTCCGAGGGAGTGAACGGTTTTTAATTAAGTCCGCCCAATGTTTATGTTTTGTTCAAACGGTACGTAACTCCATCTGGCGAGTCGACTTTTGACACACTTTATTTTTCTCTGACGCGACACGCTTTTTCGTTCGTGCGTTTGCTTTTCATTTTTTTTTTTTTTGTTTCCGACGTAATGTCCGCAATAAATACGCGCGTTATCGGAACGCGAATTGTTTCGATAACGAGGCGAGGCAGCGCCATTCCGGCACGTTAATAAACCAGCTTTATCGTGTATCAATTAAAAAAGCACGCGACTTTCAATTATACAAATGAAACTTTATGGATCTTTAGGCGCCCTCTATTCCTTGTCGCCGCGGGCGATCGCCCGGAACTCCCTTTGTGCCGGCTACGTTGCGAACTTTTTCGTATTAAAGCTTACATTTTGGCAATCAACAGAGAAACGCTGGATAGTTTTTTTTTCGTCGCGACAATTGGGAGAACTTTACTTTTAATTAGAGAACAACGTCGAATCATGTTGGTTGAAAATCTGCAATTTAATATTTATTTGCGAAATTATGATTTTTTAAGATGAGTCGTTATTGAATATGTCTATGATTTTCCTGATATTTATTATCTGATCATTAAACTATATTGGTAACTCAAATGTGATAAAATCGTATAAATAAGCCAATTACGATTAAACCATAAGTCCATTTATGATTAAACCATAAGGATAAGTCCATTTATGATTAAACCATAAGGATAAGTCAATTATGGTTAAACCATAAGGATAAATCAATTACGATTAAATCATAAAGTAAATCAATTGTGATAAATCATAATGGTCCGTCAATATGATAAAATCATTATAATAAAACCATGTTCATAAGTAAATTATGATCAAACCATAAAGATGAGTTTATTATGATTAAACCATAATAATTAGTTAATTACGTTTAAATGATAGAAGTTCATGATAGAATCATACTTATGACTGATTAATTCATATCGATAACCGATTCCTTCTATATTAATATTGAAGTATTTGCTCACATTTATCAAGATCAGACGACGTGCTAAAATGACGTAACGAAATAAAAAGCCCTACATCATCGGGATTCGGTCAAAACGATTCATGGACTATTTTTTGCACGTAATTACCGTAGCCTGACTTCAGATCGCACTCGAGGTAAGTGCGAACAAACCGTTTCGGGTGTGTATCGCTCAAAGGGCCGACGCGCGCGCCCACTCGTTACTCGAAGAATTTATTTAACGGCACTCGGCGTGCCGCGCATTTGAATAAAGCGCCCTTCTTGAATTTCCAGCCGCCTCATAATTTTTTCAAGTGCGCCGAGTAAACTCCTTTTTACGAGCAATTTGTTCACCGCCGGCCGAGATTCCAACGTTAGATATTGGAAAGCCGATATGGCCCCTATACGCCGACGCTGTACAAAGACCCAGCTTCCTGATTTACCGGGGTTTACCGCGACCGAAAAATTCGTTAACTCGCCGAGACCGGAAAAGTCTTGGCACGTCCTGTTTATGCATTTACACGTTTTACACGCGATTAATTTCGACGCGAAGATTGGGGATTGCGATGTCACAAGATATGTGATGCACAGCTGTTTGTGATGATGAGGGGTAGGCAATGGACTTTAAACTGAATTTTTGTTTACGAACAAGTGGAAATTATTTACCATTTTCATTTACATCCCTGCAAATGATTTATTGATTGAAAATGTATGATTGATACGTAAATGATATCTATGTTATGATTGGTGTGTATTGATTATTAAACCAAGATTTATTTAGATGCATAACTCAATCACGGTTAACTTGCGTCAATAATGCAAACATTACCGATTTGCATTGATTACTATATCATAATCCATCTGCAGTCAACTGAATCATGACTGATTGAATTTGAGATTACAGGTTTTACACTACAACTAAATCATGGTTTTGCATAGATAACTAAATTATAATTCATAGCATTAATAATTAAATTTTTATTGATTTGAAATAACTAACTCATCGTTAATTTACATTCATAAACATCATAACAAATTTACTTTGATATGTCAGTCATGATTAGATCATAATCATATCCAAAATGTTACTAATTTTTATCATCGATTTATTCATTATGGATTCATAATAATGGCCTAATCTAGATTAATATGTATCAAGAACTCAATCATGATGAATTTACATTGACGAATCGTACTGATTGAATATCTCACTTTTTTTAAGCAGGTTATTCTCTTCCTAACCTCAAAATATTTCCAAGCAAATTAACACCCGCGTTTTTCCTACCACTCCGTCAATTATTTACCATAACCAAACGCGCGGAGATTTGGACTGGCGTCAAAAGTGTAACAAAGTTAACGCTAGACTGGATTGAAGCGTTTAATCATGAAAGTGTCGTAAGTGTCGGCTGACCTAGTTGAAAGAAAAACATTTCCCCGTGCATAAAACGTGCGAGACGAAGACGCGAGTCCGCACTGGCACGGCTCAGAAGTAGTTAGTTATGTCACGCGGTTTTGCATTTTAAAGGAGCGCGCGGACGACCGACGACTAACGACGCGTACGGTCGAATAAAAAGACTTATTTCGGGACCCGAAATAACTCTTTACATCAGCATGAATACGTTATCGCTCACAAGTTTCGCGATCCCGCGTTTTTATTCATCGAAAAAGTTGTCGACGATGCGAAATTGTCTTCGAGATGGCGCGCGTGTTTGCTTGCAATATCCCCTCTCTTTTTACCCCCCCCCCCCGTTTTACACCTCCCAGGAAATCCCGGCGGCAATTAGCGGAGTTGATTAAAGTCAACCGGAAAAATGTCGCGCGAATTATTCAGTCCGATAAAAAGGAATTATGGGTGTCGTTGTTATTTTGATTCTGATCTACTTTAGTCGCGGAATTATTGTAACGATGATTAAATGGTTCGCGCGGTTGCAACGCCACGGATGTATCATAACGGAATTAACTCGATTACGGGGCGATACTTAATCAACATTAAAAGTCGTTGCTGCGTGAAATTCATTAAGCGTCGGAGAAAGCGAACCGAAAAATAGGAATGGAGACTTGGATCTCGGTCTTTTCTTCAGAGAATAAAAAATTACTTTATAGAAGGATTCATCGGTGATGATTCAACTATGATTCCTAGGCGAGTTTTTTCTGTGATCAGTTGGGATTTTGATAAGAGACTGCACTTTGTTGTAACCCATTTAAGTGGAATTGTAACTTAAAAACTCGCCTTACTCAACTCATGAGTATCTTCCAATCAAAGATTAACTCATAGACTAACTCAAAGAATGTTACTGTGACATTGAACTTCCCTATTCATTCAGAGACAAAAGTATAAAAAGTTCATAGATTAACCTTAAATCTTGTGTACCTCCTTGATCTTACATTCTGGCAGCGGCTTTGTTAAACTAGAAGTCCGAACTCGAAATGTTCTCGAAAACCGTAATCCACGGCGAGGTGTACCGATTTTTCAACCCAATCTCTCAAAGCAGGACCACTCCGCGAATGTTAAAAAACTAATTTCAAACTTTTCCGGGCGCGCCTTTGATTTTTCCGTTGCACGTCGCAAGCTTTGCAAAACCGCGTCGCCTTTGGAATAATTTCCAGCGCGACTTTTCAAATCGAGATGCCTTGTCACATTGGCGAGACGAAAATCGTGTCAAAAACAAGGTTCAACCTAGCTGGGAGATGATCAAGAAACAGTCATCATTGTTCTCTGAGGTTATCTTCCTGGGAGGAGGCTACACTTACGAGACTTTCAAATGATGATTATAGTTCGATTCAGGAAGTGATGCTGAATCATAACGAAACATGTATTGGTCTTTGAGCATGAAATATCAGTGGTAAAATTCCAGAAATTATTCCAAATTATTGTCGACATGTTGTCGAATCATGATTGCTTTCGGTTTTACTCCAAATGTACCCACTTTCCTTTCCCTTATTTCTCGACCTTCACGACTATCCTGATCGTCGACTAAAAATCGTGGCTTCATCACCCGTGACTTCTCTAACTAAAAACTGACGAACCTAGCTACTAAATCAACGATATCCCACCGAGCTATTGCTCGTGAAAAATTCGATCTTACACGAGCTCGCCGAGCTTTCGAATTTGTTCAAAAAGAGTTTACTTCGTTCTGGATTTTGTCGTCGAGAAAACGTAAAAAGAATAAGCAGCGATATCTGGCAGACTCGCGTTCGTCTCTTGGACCGTAAATGTTGTTTGCCGCGTGATGTATTTGGAGCGAACAATGCCGGATGTTGCGAGGGAAACTCCTAGTGGAAGAGAGACAGCACCTTGCGTTCGGCGACGTGTGACTCCACTTTTGGCGCAGTCGTTGTTGGAGATGGCGCTACCAGTGAAGTCGTCGTGGCGGCTGCCGGTGCTTTCGGAAGAGATGGAGTGTCTCGAAGTCGGTCTCGCAAGAGGGTCTGGGAAGACTGGAAAGACCCGGGGGGTTGGCTCGAGGTTCCGCCACCTGGGCCGCTGCTGTTTCGGCGGACGAACTTTGTTCGGTCGATGTGTCGACTTGTCGAGACGATGGGTCGATCAGCGGCATGAAGAGAGATGGACAGATGAAAAAGCTCAATGAAATTGCTAGCCGGACGAGTGGAACGGGCTCGGTTTTGTGCGGAGATGAAGAGGGTTAGACGCTTGGAAGTTATGGTACTTTTTTCGGACCGCTCTCTTTTTTGTCGCATTTGCTGTTTACTTTTCCGAACTTTTCATTTATCACTGGTTCTTTGCTGTTTTCACTTTTAGCTTGCCGTTTCCTAGTTTTCAGTTTTAATTCGTAAAATATGAGTCTTTTATTGGAATCAACATTGGGTCATAGTCTGTAAATCATCATCGTTGAGTCATCACCGTTGAGTCATCATCGTTTAGTCGTCATTGTTTTACTACCGTTACTAGCAAATTTTTTCTTGATTCATATACATACGAACCTCTCACTATTGACATTCTCACTATTAAATACCCCTCAACAATATCGTGAATTCTCCCTTACTATTAACGTAGTGTCGTCATCGTTTAGTCGTCCTCGTTTAGTCATCATCTTTTTGTCATCACCGTTTAGTAATCACCGTTTAGTCATTTTTGAGATATCTTCTGTGAGTCATCATCTCCGAGTTATCCTCCATACCTTCAGTTGTCATCTTGAACTTGTCACGTTTTAATGATTATGTTAGTGATTAATTTATCATAAACATTTAATCATCTCCGAATCACTTCAGAGTCACACATCTTGAAGATCATTTGGATCATGATTTTCGGGTAATCCTTGAGTTTCCATTACGTTATAAATAGATGAATTAATCATAAAATTCATTTGCGTTCTATGACGACATTCTTCACGATTTCATCTCATAATTCCCAGCATTCAATCATCATAAAGTCATTACTTTTGTTCCATAGTTGCCATTTCATAATTTGTATATATTACCCTCCTTCCATCTTCATTAATTCCTCATCATCGCTGACTCATTTTCCCCTTTCTCGAGCGCATCCTTTTCCTGGCTTATCGTCGTCCACCCATTTCATCCTAAAACGTTTCCACGTTTAACAAAAATGAACACACACCATTTCCACGATTACCGTCGAAAGAAGCGACACCATTCCGCTGTAATATTTCGTCTTCGATGAACCTCTCGCCGAGAATTCGTTAGATTGCAATTCAGGATTAAGCGGGCTGCAGCGTTGTTGCGTCTGGATAGCATCTGCTAAATTGCCTAGTAAACTAGGAACTGGTAGACCGCATAATAAGCCACTTAGTTAATCACTTGCAAACTGGATGATTAATCACGCTCGGGCATACCATCTTGATTTCTTACGACGCATCTCATAAACACCAAGTTTTCCGTTACATAATTATCTGATAAAGTGGCCTGTGACATCCACGGACGAAAGTACGAACAAGTTTTCGCGGAAAAATGTCCGGACCTCGCTTGCAAATTTCACGTCATGCTGATTCCTCGGCTGCTTCGTTATCTTCACTTGAGTTCTCCTTCTCCGGGTATCTTCGTCCCAGCTTCTTTTCAAACTATCTTCAGTCAATTATGTCTGCGTTCCTTTTTGCCTTACCATCTACAGACCTTTAATCGTTGCGGACGATCTTTGAATCATGACTTGCTATGGAAAATCATTTGACATTCTTCTTTGCATTGTGATATTTGCTTGTGGTTTGTAAAAGGATTTCGTGAAAGACATTCTTTGGAGGTACCAGTGGTCCTGGCTAGAAACTTCTGGTTTTGTCTTATTCCTAATTGATTCGATGAAGTTTCTACCATTCAGTTGATGTGGGTTGGGTCAAGGATTAATCATTAATGTAAATGAATCATTTGGTACAACCTGCAGTGAAGATTTTGTAGGAAGATCTATTTGGGATAACAAATCATATCAGTACGAATTAAAAAACACTCAAAATTTTCAAAAAATTATCAACATTCAAAAATTTCTGCAAACATGGTCATTATACTCAAATTAAAGGACTTCTACCCTCTAGATATGATAGCTTTAACAGTAGTCCATCTAAAAGTAGTCAGTTTTGTGCAAAGACTGGAAAACTTATTTCGAAGACCTGCATTCACATCTTCACAATGTCTCAAGTCTCCACTCACAACTAATCCCAGAACTGAGTTACTGCTCCCTTCCCAATAACTCCCTTTCCAACTCAATTTCTCTACTCAACTCTATGACTCCAACTCCTTAAGTCACGAACCACTATCGTCACCTCCCGCTACTCGTTGAAAACTGTCCATTATTAAATTGCGAACGCCTTCTCTCGGCGGTCTTGGCTCCGCCATTTGAATTCGATCGTCTTCGACGATTCCCCGACAATTTAGCCCGAGACCAGCCAATTCGACTCGACGTTTTGTTCGGAATACGTATTCCACCGGGCGGTACATTTTTGCGAAACAAGTGGCAGCTATCCGGTTTCCCGGGCGAAATAACGTTTGCGTCGTCTCGATGATAATGCAATATTATGATAACTAAATTTCGTATTCGAGTCGAAGGAACGCGAGACGGCGCGCACCAAGTGGCACAGCGGAGGGACAGCGCAATTTACGTCAGCCGGCCGGAGCGGCTCTGATCGACGGGGTAGGAAAGGGGGGCGAAAGGTGGGTCGGGAGATGGCGCGCGTGCATATCGATTGACAGTGCGCCGGGTTTTTCCCGGTCGCGTCCGTCGGTCCGTCCGTTTCGTCGGTCCAGACGGTGTTTGGTATTCGG